>CACRXP010000049.1:1287673-1300544 GCA_902702965.1 Spirometra erinaceieuropaei | reverse complement strand
TATATCTCAGTCATGTCAGGATGCCCCGCTTTTTAATGAGCTTTTTATCGGTCGTCTGCGAAAACTACATTCCGTAAAAAATCATTACTTAATCACTATGGATTTTATTATTAGTTTTCGACGTCCTTATTAATTCCAACATTTTATTGAAGACACGCATAAACATGTTCGTTGTTCTACTTATTCGGTAGCAGGATACGTCTTCTTTGGATTTTTTTTGCCTGGAGAAGGAGTATGTTTCGGTTTTAAAAGACTTTCGATTCCCGAATAATTTTAAACCTGACCAGCCAGGGTTTCCGAACTACAGGATGTACATTTCTATGCACTATTAAGAAGATACCATGTGGATTTCTTACGATTTGTAGTATATTTGAACCATATTGTATACTTAACAAGCAACATTTGTAAATGTAGAGGTACGATATTTTATGAATAAACATTTCACGGTCTTAAAAAAATTCATAATTGGAGTCTTTTTAAAACCGGAACATCCTCTTTTAAGAAACGTAATTTGATACCAAATGAGTGAAGAAACGAATGTTTGTGCATATTTTCCATAAGATGCATTTGAATTTATAAGGGTATCGAAAATAGATTAGAGAAGAGATGATCTTCTACAGAGTGTAGTTTTTGTGGACGGCTGGAAAGGTCCTATAAAAGCCGACATCCTGAGATGACTGAAATATCTTGCGGTTATGCCCCACGACCAATAGTATCGGAACCTTACTTCAGTTGTCTCTTAGGATAGAAAATATGCTTTGCAATTTCGTTTGAACTTTAATGAGAAAGCAAGTTCACTGTAGGTGTACCGCCCATCCCCTTGTCCGAAACTTTCAAATGACCAGGATTTTACGCATCAAAAGACGAGGTGGTTCAGCTCGCAACTGGCACGTTGTGGGCCTGCACCTTGGCGTGCTCCCCCCCGCCAATGTTTGCATTCAAATTGACTGCACGTTCCAAATAACGCCTGCCGGACCCCGATATAGTCTCCGTGTTGGTCCAGCGCATCTACTGTGTGGCCCGTTTTACAGGCACAAATGCACGACTGTGATCTACGGTAGTTGTTAGCTTTATAGATAGCATAGATAGAGGTCAAAACTGGTTTTCGCCTCAAGCGCGCTAGTTTAAATCAATGACTTAACCTGTAAACATATATTCTGGCTTTTTACTCAAACACTTTAGGCTAGTGAATAAAATGCACTAGGTCCGGGGTAGCTTGAACTGGCTATTTGCGTATGAATCATCATATTTCAAGAATATGGGCATGTATTGTATGGCCCTATTTGGTTCAGAGATTTAGGGGATTTGGTGGCCATTAGTATACTGCAGTTGTTCGCTGCGGTTCACCTCCCAGGATGATTTGGCTCATAATAATGAAAACTTCTGATTGGCTGTGGATATCCATGTCTCAACAATTCATTCAGGATAGCTGTGATAATAGAGGGGAACACAGCGACTGATAAGACGGAAGGTTGATCCGCGGAAAGGAAAATAAATATGTCCGATTTTTCGGATCCATGTGTCATTTCCTCGCCAGCAGACAAAGCACTCCTTTGGTTTTACTGGGAGTTGCCGCAGTCCAGTCATTAATCGGCCATCATCGGAATTGGCTGTTTGCCATTTCGTGCGCAGCGATCGGAGGCGGTTTGGCGGTTGGGTTGATGTTTGACTGCCCCACCCCCGTTTCCAGTGCGCCACTTTTTGTCGCAGCCCCAGTCCAGCCAGTTCCTGCGCCGCCTGTGAACCGGTCTGCACTAGCCCTCACCCCCCCCCCTCTGGCTCCGGGTGGCGGTGGTGGTAGTGGTGGTTACGTGAGTCGGTCTGCGCGGCAGCCTCCACTGCAATCGCTTTTTCTGTTCCGCGTGGGTATGGCTGCGTTAGCCACGACTTGAATGAACCAGTTCACTGTAAATAGGCTGTAAAATTGGTGAGTATTTTGCTCCCTAGTAGTGAACTCAAATAAGAGTTCGAATGTTACAAACTTACATATTTTTCGTTAATAAAAGGCTTTCTGGTCTCCTGTCGAGCACGGGTTTGCCGGCATTGCTTGCAAATTGTTTGATCTGAAATGGAAAACAACTCTGTCCTCCCTTTGAACTCGCATCTTGTGAATAGTATTACCGACAAAGGCAGGGAAGGCTGGAATGGCCATTTCTGGCATATTAACCGTCGTTAGCCAGTTATATCCAACCCCGATGTGTAGAACATCCGAGGCTCGAACTCGCATCCTGTTAGTTAGAAGTCTTACTCCTCTAACCACTGAGCCACAGGCCCGTTATCCTGTCGGTTTCGATCGGGAATATACTAACTAGCGAACAGGTCGCGAGTTCGAGTCTCGGATGTTTCACACTTCGGGGTTGGGTATGACTGACTGACGACGGTTTATAAGCCAGAAATGGCCATTCCAGTCTCCTTTGTCTTTTTCGGTAACAGCATATTGCCTATATCATGCGCCCGCTGTGCTGGTTGCTGGTTGGGCTCGAGAGATAGAGCTCGTAAGGCACAACGCAACGAGTGAGTTCCCCACGAACGATCGCTGAGCGCCCCTCTACCTCGCACCCTCTATTGTACCGTTTTTAGTGCCTTGCACGTTTTAAGAACCTAACCGGAAGTCCCCCCGTCTGTACACAGGCCACCTTGTCTTACCCCATATTTCTTCCCCAACTACTGGTCGCGGTCAATGCTAGACGACGGAGAGTTTGTGTAAGCAGTCCGAATGTGTGCGATGTGTACAATGACAGTTGGTCATCGGGAGCAACGATGTCCACCCTAATGCCCCACTGCGTGGTGGACGCAGAGACAGTAAGAGGCGTGTGGGTTAGATAAAGGCCTTTATCTGCGAATGTCTCTGATGATGGACTCGAGTGAGATTCCGAAACGTCAGGCCCATAAATTTCTTGTTCCAGTAATCGCATCTTCGTCTTCTGAACTGCAACCTGGAACTCGCTTGTTCGCTTCCATCAGCATTCTTCTAAACCCCAACCTTGCGCAACATGCCAGCTGCCTTTCAGACAAGTCCACAGTTGCCGTTAACTCTGGACATCGTTCTGTTGGTCGTTCACTTTGCGTGGATGACTGTGGAAAAGCAGTACGGAGACCCTGATCGAGAATTAACTTCATTAGGATAGTCATTATTACTTTAGCGTGAGGCCAACACTGAGTGCATTCGCTTCCTTAGCCGTTATCTTTGCCATCGTAGAAATACATTTGAATAAATGATCGTAGACATTTGTGCACCGAAATAGGTGGACCGGTAATGACAAGACCATTTTTGGCCAGTTGGACGTCACTAACTTGACGCAGGCAAACAGTCTGGAGGCACCAGGGATTCGAATCCGAGTCGGTGACTTTTTGGACAAACAGCGTCCCGTAGTTCTATTCAAAAAAGGAATCATACATATGATTAGGTAGATGAATGCAACTTGTGATTGACGTTTACCAGTCGTTTGATTGGAGGACAGAGAACGATAGCTTGGCGTCTATCGATCGTCACGTGATGAACTCTGATGACAGGCTTATTGTAAGTAGTTCGGCTCAGTGAACTCCACTTCCACCTACATTTAATGTTTCCAGCTGGCGTAACGATAAACCCCAATGCGTTCGACTTTGTTTAACCACAGGACCACACACCTTGCCTTGAAAAAAAAGGAGCACAAATAATTGTCTCAGTCTCCCCTTCCATGTGCGCACATCTTTTCTTAAAATTTTTGCTCGCCATTATACGTCCACATGTAGGATACGCGTTGGCGTTTGACTAAAGTGCGAGTCACACTGGCTTGTGACACTCTTGACGTCCTTCCGCGTTGCTATGTGAGTCTTTACCGACAGTCATACCTGCGCACGTTCGCGTCAGACTAGGGCTTTACGCGTGATCCCACTTCACGAGCCGGCTTGATCCAACCTTGTCATGCCCACACGATGGTGGAATGAGGCCAGTCTGACGTTGATCACGACAATTCAACGCATGACCCAAGAAGAATGAGTTAGGTGGGCCATTAGACTCACGGGTCGCCCTAGCAGCAGGTCTCCAACTGCTTGGGTAACTTTGTCTTCCGCTGAACTAAGGGGTAGTCCTCCATGCCTTCTTAGGGAACCAGCAAACTTGACCACCCCTCATGTTGGCGTCTGCTCTGTTTATCTTGATTTTGCCTTTCCAATATTGCGTGTTGAGAAGAGAACAAGGCATGTACCGGGCGTCCCTCCACTGAAATAAGTCACGCAAAATCACCACTACTTCTGATCCCGGCCAGCAGTGGTTCACGTCACTTCTGACGGGCGAACTGTCGTATGATCTTCAGAACGTATCTGTCGCCTCCGTTCAAAAGTAAGCTGTAACTATGGCTCTTGCCCTGATTCGTACGTCTAGAGGACTACCGGGAGTTGCGAACTCGCAACAGAGAAGCTTGCGTGTCCCTGGCGGTTACTGATCTGCAGACCCCCCGATTTCGCATAAGGAACTTTACTTACTGCAAATGCTAAATGCCTCGCCGCAATTTGGGTCCCATGAGCAGGGTCTTCTCGTTACAGCGTGTCACGTTTCCGGTGAACAGGTAACACAGTCGCCTCCATTCCTGGTTTTTCAGTGTTTCGTACGATTTCTTCCCTTTCAGCCGATGCTGGCACGCCCATGTCCAACGGGGATGCTCATTCACACGCAGAAGAAGAGAAGATCG
This sequence comes from Spirometra erinaceieuropaei, assembly GCA_902702965.1. Classification (NCBI taxonomy): domain Eukaryota; kingdom Metazoa; phylum Platyhelminthes; class Cestoda; order Diphyllobothriidea; family Diphyllobothriidae; genus Spirometra; species Spirometra erinaceieuropaei. The sequence continues at coordinate 1,295,871 of CACRXP010000049.1, read as the reverse complement.
CCGAGATGAATGGTCATAATGGAGTTCACGTTGATGGCACTTCGGAGGACGAGGATTTGGTGAAGATGGATCACCACCACCACGATCATGAGGTAGAGGAGGAGGCTGGCACAGACGGTGCGAATGATGCGCCCGCTGAGGACGAGGAGGAGGTCTTCAAAAGCCATATTAATGCCCACGAGATGACTAAGTCTCCGCCGCATGACACTGCTGAGGTCCCAGAGCACGCGGTTGATTCACTTGTCGACTGGGACCCGCCGCAGGGCCTGCCCCCGCCTACTCATCCCGCAGGTAAGATTTCAAGTTTGATTCCTCGGATCTCGTCTCCTGTGTCGTCCAGTTTACTCTGTCGGAAAAAGTGATATCCAGTGGGCGCGATTTATAGCCCGTATCGCCCCGCAGTCCACACTCCACTGGCGAACTTCGTAGAACAGGTTTGCCCAGACACACGTGTTTCATCTTTTGTCGCTGCGTGACGCAGCTGCTAGGGGTTAGGCTCCTCAGTGGGTCCCTTAGCCTTCCCCACATGCCTTCTGGTATACGAACTCCAGGTTCCGTGTGTTCCTTTTTAATTTTCTTGGAAATTAATGTCCCCCTGTGTATCCTTAGCTTGGTGTTGAGGAAGGCGGTACGGCGATTCTGTGAGTAGGAGTGAAAGTGATCGAAGAAATAACCGGCTTTGAGGATAGTGGGAACAAGTGCATTAATTTTTCGTAATCAATGATTTATTGCATGGGTTGCACGATATAGCATGCACAAGCTGTTAATATTTTGCCGTTCCGTTTTTTAATTACGTATGACCAGAAACTTGACTGCACAGAGAGTGTCTTTCTGCGTGTTTAAAATTTAAAATGACCTTTTGATGATGGTCAGTCTGAGCCGATCGGGCGATTCCGATGCGGAGATGAGCTGTGAGAAGAACTGTTCCTCACAATTTTCTCAGCATCACACTATTTCTGTTGGTCTTTCTCGCGATGAACGAAGACACTGTTAGTGGCGACAGATATAGTGTTATTAGCAATAATGCCAGATGTTTTTGAATACCAATAACAATGCCACATTGTCGAAAAAGATGGACGTCCGCGACGAATGTGCACTTAGGCAATTATTTATTTAAGATTGCCTTTATACTGTATTGTCTTGATAGATGTCCGAGCACTTCCTTTTTTGCAAGGTACGACGAAAAAAGTTAAAACTTTGACCGTTTCGTCTTAAATACTGATCATTTTTCTGCCACAAATAAAAAAATCATTTTTCCCTTTATATTGCAGTCATTGTTGTTGTCCTTGCTTACTTTTAGGCTTCGTTCTGTGATTATGGGTGTGGAAAATAGTGGTCATATGAATACTGACATCTTGCACAAGCTGTTAATATTTTGTCCGTTCCGGTTTTTACTTAGGTATAACCAGAAACTTGACTGCACAAAGAGTGTCTTTCTGTGTGTTTAAAATTTAAAATGACCTTTTTATGCTGATCACTCATGACGTATTCATAAGTGGCAAGACAATATCGGCACATTCAACCAAGGGTTTGCCTGTAGGCGTTATTGATGTACTTTAGGGGGCGAAATAACACAGATTTGCAAATCCGACTTTGCAAAATCGGTAAAGCGTCTGCTTTCCGAAAAATAACCTGTTTGTTCGCAACCTGCCTCTCGCGGTTAAGGTCTCATAAAAAAGTTAAGTTTCAATCGCGGCAACTCGTGATTAGTGAAAATCAACGTTTAATTACTCTCCTCTAAAAGAAAGACACGCCTGGATGCATACACTATGTCCAGGACAGCTTTCAACGTAGAAATCGTTCGAGTATAGGGTAACGTAGATTTCGGCCCGAATTTAAAAACCTTCTGCCCCGTAAGATTGCTTGAAGATATATTTTACACGAAGAGGATACATTTGCCGGATGAAACTGGGCGAATGAGTAAGGTGCGCCATGTTTCGGGTGCTTAAAAGTTATTACATCAGCTGCCCTCAAGAAGTTTAGTGTGCTGGATCACGTGCCGTGCGTATATGGTAGGTGAGCCGTCGCAAGCGACAAGGTGTACTAATGACCCACCGGGTTGATGATGCACCCACCCCACAATCACTTCCCACGCAGTGCCCTCCGATGGCAATCACATAGCCAGTACGACCGAAGGCGGGGTGTGATCGTGGTCGCTGAGAAAATTTAACAGCCCTTGATGCGCCTGCGACATGCGGCCTGGTGTCTCTAACTTCGCACCCATCAGTCCTCACTAAGAATGGTCTTGGATCTCACACTACCGAGAGTACCATAACTGCCACATTAAGAAGCAGCAGATTGAACCTCGGTGGTAAATGTGGTCGAACTATATACTGTCGCTCGACGGCGACATTCCAAGTCATGGCTGTTAGAATGTCTTGATAGTGTTGAAGCGCGCTTGATTGTTTACAGCCAGAAAGTAGACTTCAACAGCAACCACCCAATCAGCCCCAAACGCAGTTGCGTAAGAACGCTATATCGGCGTGTTGAGACGCGTTGCAGTGAACCGGAAGACAAGGTTGCCGAATCCCGATATCTTAGAGGAGTTTTCAGAGAAAATGGTTACCCGCGCAACTTCTTCAACCGACACATGCGCAAACGAGACAAACGACAAAATCGTACCGACTTCAAATTCTGGCGAGCGATCCCGTACATCAAGAACGTCTCAGACGCCGTTAGTCGCCTTCTTACACAACTCGGGGTTGGAGTTGCACACACACCGGAGGCCACCATAAGCTGTCCGTTGATGAGACCGAAAGACCCACTGCCACGACAAGAAACGTCTGAAATCGTTTACCGGATGTGGTGCAGTAGCGGGCAAAGCAACTACGTCGGAAAAACTGAAAGACGGCTCCGGACGTGAATTACCGAACACGCCACAGCGGTGTGGAGAAATGACGCCAACTACCAGGTGGTGGCCCATTCGACTAGACCCGGCCAATTATTCAAGTTCGATGAGGCCGAAATTCTCGTGAGAGGGGATAATCACGAGTTGCTTGAGTCATGGTTCACGGGACCTCAGTCCATCGAGAAGTGCAAAGACATCCGCACTCCAAATCCCGTGCTGAGACAGTCTAGCCAAAGTAATTAACCGCTCGGGGAGCGTGCAAGCCGGTGTAAGCCAGATGGCCGAGCAATCATCACGCCAGCGTCCAACACGGCTGGTGAGTTTTCAGCGATTACCAACTTGCATGCCGACCATCAAGCCATTAGCGCATCAGCTGGCAACAGTTCTTGATGAAGCGGAGAGCGCGGTCAATTACTATAGGTATGCGGTAGCACAGCGACTGCATCCTATAAATATTGCAACTGTCTTTGCACGAATCACCCGTTTCTGTCACTGTCTCTGATGATGGGTTCAAGTGAGAATCCAAAACGTCAGGCGAAAAAGCCCTTGTTCCAATGATTGCTTCTTCTTCTTCTTCTTCTTCTTCTTCTTCTTCTTCTTCTTCTTCTTCTTCTTCTTTTTCTTCTTCTTCTTCTTCTTCTTCTTTTTCTTCTTCTTCTTCTTCTTCCTCTTCTTCTTCTTCTTCTTCTTCTTCTTCTTCCTCTTCTTCTTCTTCTTCTTCTTCTTCTTCTTCTTCTTCTTCTTCTTCTTTCTTCTTCTTGTCCGCAGACAGAAGCCTCAACGCTGGATCTAGGCTGCATTGATCTCTCTCTCTCTTTGCCTTTCGTCTGCGGTACGCCAGTGACCGGCCCGACCCAAACTGGCTGAGGAATGACATTAAACGCTGTTACCGACCTTATGTTAACCGGCCGTACAACGTGCACTAATAACAGGCGAGTCCCGTGCGTAAAAGCGAAATGGGCGACGAAACCGTGGATGACTTATTTTAGTCGAAAACCCAGGCTCTGATCATCCGGTCACACACACACACCGACGGATTCGCATGTGTTCGACCAGATTGATGCACCATTGGAATTCACAGTCCTAATGAGGGCCAGCTGAAATGAAGGATATGAGATCGCACTATTTGGACGGTGACGTACGTCCATCGCCCTTATCCATCACCCTCATCTGTGGCTGTTTCTGATGATGGGTTCGAGTGAGAATCCGAAACTTTGGCTGAACACAATTCACGTTCCGATGATCCAATATCTCTCAACTGCCTCCTGGAACTCATTTTTATGTGTATCGTTCTCCCGGAGTTTCTGTCGAAATAGTGGCGAAAACATATCCACGCATGCGTGTGTATGTGTCACTGCATGCCGACCACCATCCATGGGACCTGTTGAATTACGCCCACTTAGCTTTTACTAAATGGCTTAGTCATACCCATAAGAACCCTGACTCCTCTCTCTCTCTCTCTGTAGGCAACACTTGGCATTTTGGTGTGCTGCGTAGTAGAAGCGTTGGCACTGTCATGAGATGCGCGTCCAGGCCTTATGAGTAATCCACTGCCTGCGCTCGTTGCCTGCCCAGACAGTCATCAGTTGGCATTACTGGCTAGGACCCGGCGTCCACTGCCCCTGGTCCGCCTCGACTTCGGATGTGACCGACTGTGATAGTTGTTGCCCGATCTGGTCGGCTGAGTCATCACCTTATGGGATTGGAAATTCGATTTTTAGAATGCTTAAATCTTGTTTCGCGCAGTTTCACTGACGAAGCGTCTGCCTTTGACTACAATCACCAATGAGTACTAGCTCTTACACTTAAGTAACCTGGAGCCTCTGCCAGCATAGAATTTGCGCTCTAATTCACCAGGAGGTTTTGGGAGTCACCAAATTGACGCACTCTTCGCCGTCATAAACTACTCACTTGGCCAAATCATGCATGCTAAACGGACCTCTCTTACATCGTCTCCCGTGGATGTACAGTAGATGTGCTATCTCATGAAATATTGACTGAAATTCTCAACTGTGTTTTAAATTCTTAAAGATTAGTAGGGATCTAGTTTTTATTAGTGTATGGCCTAATAGCAAGACATTCCAGTTACTTTGGGATGCCGGATTTCGAACGAACTCTTTATTAACCACCTGCGTAAACCACATTCTGTAAAAATGACTGCCTAAATAGCATGAATTTCTCCCACTGATTTCTGACGTCCTTATAAATTCAAACATATCTTATGGAAACACGCACGAAAATATTCTTCATTATACTCGTTTGGTAGCATAATACGTCCTCTTCAAATTTTGCGTTTGAAGAAAGAGTATCTTTCGGTTCTAAGAAGTCTCAATTTGTGAGTTTCTTTAAGACTGTGGAATGTCTAATGCTGCGTACAAAGCGGACAACCTGGCCCATGTTCATTACGAAATCTTATGAGCCCGTTCTATCTTTTTTATAATAGCATATAGGGATGTATGATTCTCCCTGCGTGAAAAGTATACTGCTTCTGGTTCGAAAACCCCTAATGCAAGTGCAGCGACAGGTCGGATTCGAAATCATTCGGAAATTGAGAAAGTTTTTTGAAACCAAAAGTTACTCTTCTTCAAGCATGACATTTGAGGGAAACGTAGTTTGCTACCAAATCAGTAGAATGAAGAATATTTTCGTGGATATTTTCTTTAAAATATATTCGAATTTTTAAGGATATTAAAAGTCCATGGGAATAATTCATGCTGTTCAAATAGTCATTTTTACGGAATGTGATCTGCGCAGGCATCACCGTAGACGTGGTACTTTGTGTGTATATAGAGAGGACTTTTCTTCCGTGAAATTAGTTTGCGCTTTTCGGTTGTTCTAGATTAAGTTGAGTTTCAGGTCGGCCTTGAAATATCGCTGAATACTTTGATTTCTCATGTTCTCAATCGATTGCCCATAAAGACAGATTCTGTATTGTGCTTGTTAAAGCCTTTAAAATAAGATACCTCATGAAGGCATTTATCAAAGTAGCGAGTGTTTAGGCGTTCTTTTTCATGCAGGTCGTTTGGGTCACATTTGGAGACTCACCCAAACAGGAAACACCGGAAACGAATGTTCTTTCGATCAATTAGAAAACTTTCCCTAATAGGTTAACTTTTTAAGGAGTGCTTTAATGCTGCATTCCGCTGACAGATGTCAGCCCTCTTTATATTTTTGCACGGTAAAACCGGGAAAAAATTTGACATTTTGATGCTTCTTTCACGTTGCTAAAAGTACTGATATTTTTTGCCACAAACTGAAGAATATGCTTTTCTCTTTATATTGCATCCACTTTCGCCGTCATTGCTCACTTGTAGGCTACGTTCTACGATTATGAATGCATCTCAGTTGTCATATAATTACTGATATTTTGCTGGAACTGCTACTCTTTTGGTAGTTCCACTTCTAAATTGCGTACATACAGAGAGTAGACCGCACGAAAAGTAAGGTTCCATACGTCCAAGGCTGAAATTGACTATTTGGTGATAGTCACTTTGTTGTGCAAACATAGAATTTTCCAAATGACACATCAATTTCGGTCCATTTTAACGAAGGATTGCCTATGTGTATTATTGCTGCACTTCGGGGCACTAAGTCGCACCGACTTTTAAAAATCGACAAAACACTTGGTTAACTAAAAATGGCCTGTGCTAGAAAACCGATTCCCACGGTTTTCATCAGGCAAAAAGTTTATTAAAACGGCTAGATCGCAGTTGGTAGCCAGGCCCCGGATTACAGCTGGCGGGGAGGGGTTGTTTACTGGGGTTATTTTGTGGGGTTCTATAATCACATCTGACCCATTTGGCTTCCGTTTTACGTTTGAGGTTAGGATTAGGGTACCGGTTAATGGTTTCCGATTTTCGGGTTAGGGTTATGCCTTCAGGCTTAGGTTTTCAGGTTACGGTTAGGGTTTGAGCGTACGATTAGGTTTCAGTATTACGGTTAGGTTTTCCAGTTACGGCTATGTCTAAGGGCTACGGTTACGTTTACGATTTCTGTTAGGCTTAGGGTTGCCGTTAAGATTAACGGTTAACGTTTAGGGTTGAGGTTAGGGTTAGCGTTAGGATTAGGGTTAAGGTCGCCGTCTGCTTCTTCATTCCTGGCTACCAACTGCGAGCTAGCCAGTAAAACTCCCGAGAGAAAATTGCTCTCCTCCCGAAGAACAATATGCTCAGATGCGCAAATGAAGTCCAGGACAGGCATGGCAAGTTGCCCGAATATATCGCAACGTCCATCTTAACTCAAATTTATTAACATTGTGATTGATAAAATTACGTGGACACATTTCCTTCACAAGAAAAGAACATGTTCTTGAAGAAGCTGGACGAGTAAGCAGAATGCGCAGCGTTTAAGACGTTCGAAAATGCTCATATCTGTTTCTTTCAGCGGGTTTCATTAGATGGGTCACGTACTGTAGCCCTCACGTCAGGGGAGGAAGTGAAGGGAAAAGTGCTGTTTGTTAAAAAGATTTAACCTCCTACAGACGTAATCTGCTCTTAGATTTATGGGTTTGAAGGCTGGTTTGGGGCTGGTCCGAAGCGTCTTCTAACAACCAAATCCTGCCGTGCTGGAGTCTAAACAGCGGCGTTGTCTGCATCAAACGTCCGAAGCTAGTCCACGCGGCCGTGCACAGCCCTGTTCGATCCAGCTGGTTGGGCAAAACACCATATGCTGCAAAGTGCATGTGTTTCTAATTGTGTTTAGGTTATTTCCGGTTGTATGGAGCCTTGTTAACCTCTCCCCGAAAACTGCTTTCTCAGTCCCCTATTGCGCGTTTTCGCCTGCACACCTGCATGCCATACCGCCCCCTTTTTCTCCTTTCTAGCCAGACCAGCAGTCAGAGCCGGCCTACAGTCGTCAGCACAGAAGGCACCGCTAGAGGGCTACTACGAGGCCTCCAGCGCCACTCTGGGCCCCAACAAGGTGTCCTATGACAAGTTTCGCGTCACTTTTGTGGACGTGGCATTCCTGCCTGGTGGCGGTGATGTTCGACTGGTGGATGCTGAGTTCTTCAAACGCCTGCGCGCGCGTTACTACGTAGCAACCACGATCACGCCCTCTGCTGATCTCCTGAAGGCTCTTATCGTGGGGAAGGAAGCCTGGACAGGTAGCGCCCATCGAGGTGTTTTTGGTAGCATTAACGTGAAATTGGCTTCTTGCTTCGCATCTCTCTGACCACATGTGTCTTTTATCGTGCGGGCTGGCTAAACCACACCCTATACCTCACGGCGACCTGGTCTCATTGCGGGTGTTCCATCTAGCTTTGCGATAAACTGTACATCTACTTGAGTAAGGTCGTTAATGATGAAATAAAAATAGATTTCTACCTCAACCGGTCAGTTAGACCCCATAG
>CACRXP010000049.1:1217684-1281151 GCA_902702965.1 Spirometra erinaceieuropaei | reverse complement strand
TTGTGCCGCATGTGCTTGTGAATTCAACCCACCGTTGTTATGGCAATACTCATCTCTCCAGCAGTTGACTCTCGGGGTCTTCCTTAGTTTTGACTTGCTTGTGGCCTGTTGTGTTGTCGCTATTGCCTACGTCGATCGAGTTTACGTTACAGTACCCTACCCACCTGCATGCCCGATTCACGTTATGCGTGCTCCGTTGCTAAGCTACGTTCGCATTCGACCTACCGGCTATTTTGGACGCCCCACCAGCCACCGTCGTGAGGCAGTGGCCGGTCTGTGGATGCCTTTAAGGGGGTTTATTAATGCCTGCAGACCAAGCAAGACTTGCTTTTGGTTCATTTAAGTGCTGAAGCATTACTTCGAGCTGTGCGTTTTGCAGCCGTTGTAGGATGAGTGAGCGGGATAGTCATTTTAAATGACCTTATTCGCATTCCCGGTGTTCATACTGACACCTTTTCATCATATTTGCGCCCACCACCAGCGGCGGCAGGCATAATCTCCACGGACTTATTTTCCTCGGCAGATCTTTACGAACAAGCAGGGCATCGTTAACGCCCAATCCATAAGGAGATTGTATAGGGTAACCTGGGGGAGAACCGGTTTTTTCATCTAGAAAGATAACATCAGAGTCTGGTAAGTAGCACGCTCAACTTGAGGTCCTCATGACAGCTGAAGCTCCGCGCCTAGTTTTTTTCTGCACATCCGAGAAATAACAAGTTTCTACCTCAAGTGTGCTTGGAACCCCCTGTCTTGCGTGGCACTTCTATGTGGCACCGAAATATGCTTTTACACGCTCCCCTCTGGTCAGCTGTTTTGCGCCTTCAGCTGCATTTCTTGCCTCAAAACCGAAATTCTTATGAGAGGAAGGACTGTTAAACTGTGATGCCTGTTCTCATGCACAAGTTGTAATCTGATTGTGTGTTATCTTACGGGCTTATTGTCCTCCATTTAAGTAGACTCCTCAAAATAATTATCTCTTTCATCTAACTAACAGCCGGGGAACCGTGTCTGGTCTAGGAATGATCACTCAACCTCTCAGCTTAGGTCCCATCTCATGCTTGTCTCATCCCCCTCGCGAGGTATAGATTCAGGGGCACCGTGAGGATGGGGGATTTAAAAGTCTAGACAACACACTGATAAGCGGACAATCCGTGTGTGTGATGTCTATGTTCGTCCACCCTGCCAGTGGGTGTGCATCCGGCCGTCTACAGCTATAGGCCTCGGGTTAGTTTTGTGATCGGACAATTCTCATACAGTGCCGTCTCCGACCTAGTTCCCACCCCCCACGGCAACCGCCAAGTCGCCCTTCAACATCTTTCCTCTCTCTCTCTCTGTCCACAGCAAGGTCAGCCAAATTTGCCAGATCACCTCAGACGTTCCCCCAATGGAGTGCATTTGTCTAGCACCCAGCCCAGGCAGATCTTGATTCGCCCGTTGTGTTGTCCGACCCAGCAGCTTTCTTACGGTCAAAAGAACCCAAATTTGACAACTGCTGCTGTTATCATCGGGTTTTGCTCACCTGATGGGTCGTCGACAGTCGGGCTGGCCTACAGCCTCGCTGTCAACCCGAGGCGTTGGCAGTCAGCATTTTGTGCTGACCAATTGCGCATGCATTGCATTAGAGTCTGGAAGGGTTGGTCACCCACCCCCAGGTGACAGGTAGGGCGCGTTGCCCGAATATCCTGTCACCTTGCTTACCTCAGCGCTTCTGGTTCGCTTACGTACATTGCGTGACCGTTCTCATGAAATGTTGACCGAAGTTCTGAAATGCGTTTTCGATTAGGAGGGATTACTTAAATGGGTTTGTAATAATGATTGTCGTGTGACACAATCATATAGTATTTTGGACTCCACAGGATGTCGGCTTTTGAATGCATTTCATTTTGACCTCCCGCAGAAACCATATTAGGTGAAAATTGACTACATGCATGCATTTTCCATGCTCTTATGGATTCAAATATACTTTATTAGATAGCATGAACCGAAATATTCTTTTTTTACTCTTTTGGTAGAAAATCACATTACCTTTATATTGTATACCCTAAGGAATGTTATCTTCTGGTTTTAAAAAAGTTTATGATTATGAGATTTTTAGGACCATGCGATGTCCATACATGCAACATCGCACATGTCCGTTTACGAATGCCCCTCATGAAATGTACAACCTAGTCCGCATCCACTGCAAAATTTTATGAACTCTATGTGGTATCTTCCTAAAGGCATGGATGAATATATGATTTTCCTTACGTAGAAAGCATGCACATTGTAGTCTGAAATCGCTTAACGCTAATGCAGCGACAGATAAGAGCTGAACATTATTCGGAAACTGGTACGATGCTATGTGAATGGACATCGCATGGTCTTAAAAATCTCATAATTAGACACTTTAAAAACCTATATGTACACCTTCTGCAGGCATAAAATATGAAGACAATGTGATTTTCTACCAAACGAGTAAAAGAAAGAACATTTTGATGCATGCTGTCTATAAAGTATGTTTGAATTGGTAGGGGGCGCGTGCCGATCGTTCTTACGGAACTCACTCGTTCCGTCGTGCCTTACGGGCTCTCTCTCGAGCCCAACCAGCAGCCGCACACCGGTGCATGATATAGGCAATATGTTATTACGGACAAAGTCTCCCTTGCCTTTGTCGGTAATAACATACTGCCCATATTTGAATCCATAGGAGCAGCGAAAGTCAATGTGAAAAATGCATGCTAATTAGGTGTTAAATTTTTACCGGGTATGGTTTCTGCGGAAGGTCAAAATGAAGTGCATTCAAAAGCCGACATCCTGTCGAGTCCAAAATACTACAGGATTGTGTCACACGACAATCATTATTACAAACCCTTTGAAGTATTCCGCCCAAATCGAAAACGCAATTCAGGATTTCGGCCAATATTTCATGAGATTGGTCACGCATTGTAGCAATAACAGCAGTGGTATTAGTTGATGTTGTTGTTGTTAAAAGCGTGCTGCTGGTTTTTTTTCAGTCAAAATACTTTTAACGTTCTTGGGCTAAAATATCCGCACGAAAACAGGCGTGCCTGGACACTGACCGTCTCCTGCTAGTAGAAGCGGTTAACGGAGCATGTCGTTTTGTCAACCACAACTACTCGGTCAGGTCAACCGCATACGCGTATGCAATTCGATTAACTATCATTGCTTCGGAAAGCCTGGTCCTGTCTGAGCACTCGGTACCCCTTTCGTATGTCCAACTGCCACTACCCCCTCCCCCCTTCTCCGAAGACGTTAATCACATCAACTCCGGCGATGGCAGTGGGAGCGCTCACCAAAACCCACATTCAATTGTCTGAACAATTAATGCCTAAAAGCTTTCTCAATTTGCATGCGGCTTCTACTAACCTCATCCGTCTTCGTTTCCTATCTGATGTTCCCTGATAGTTCTCAAGCAGACTATAAGACGCGCATCTTCTCGGTTGTGATACGGACCACTTAGAAGTGCGTCTTTCCGCCATTCTTGTCCTCGGTCATCTGTCTGATTACTATCAGTCCTCACTGTGTTCCTACCCGTGTTTATTCTTGGGAACTAGGAGGCAGACGGATGCTGAGGGGAGGGGAGGGCGGGGGTTAAGCCGCAAGTCGTTTGCCTTTTTAGTGGACACGTTTCTCATATTCCCCCCAGTTGCGATCCTCGCGTGATTTTTGCTGTCTCGCTTTACCCATCCATTTATCCTCACCTTCTTTTGCTCATCTTGGTACTTCGTTTTTAGCTCGACATACACACCTTACATCTCATTTGCTCCGCCAAGGTAAGACACACAGCACCCGAAGTTACCTTCCTTTCGGCCTTCCCAGCCTTCACTGTTCCTCACCTGTACACACCGCAGTATGGCGTTTCACTTTTTTGCGCTTTCCTGCCTTCACTCAAGCCTTTTTCGCATATGCGGATGGCTTCCTCCTCTGGGGTTCTACACCCTTGCTTAAACAGCTCATCGGATGAAAATTAAGGCGTTTAAATTTGCCCTCCTGGCTCGTTTTTGATAGGTTTTATCAGCCTCTCTTCACATTGTTTCGCCCATGTGGTGTCTGAAGGCTTTGTGTGGCGTCGTTATGTCTAGTCCACCGGTTAATCGGATTGTGGAGCTTCAATCGCCATTTTGCTTTGAGATTGCCTGAGTGCTTGTGACTCGGTGATTATTCTCGAGGCCGCATACGATGGCGCGTCTTTCCGCGTCACGGCCAGGACGTGTTTGTGCCTACGCGTTTTTAACTGCTTGTTCCTCATGCCTCAGTAGTTGGCCAGACAATTGACGCAGCAGATGATTCCTGAGGCGTTTTTCGTCTGTGGTCGTCCTCGGAGATCAGCATTCCCTTTGGGTGCAGCAGAGGCCTTTTAGGAGAGGAAGCGTTCTCTTCCTAAATATATAAGAAAGAGCGAAGTCCTATTTACACTGAATGTCTGTTTTAATATTATTAAAAAAACACTTTTTGAAAAGACAGTTCAAGGAGGGGGCACAAATATCTATTCCCTACCGAGGTGAACAGCCAGACGACACAAACTGGTGCTATTATTTCGTTGATGACTAGCGTGACCTTTTCGAGGTTTACCAGGAAATGCACTATGGATGACGTCCGCTTCTTCAAATGCTTGAGAACACTTCGAGCAGGCTAACAAGGGAGGAAACCCAAAAATGCCGCCATCGAAAGATTCGATGGCTTTTCCCAATTCGCAGACTACCAGTACTCCTAAGGCCTATGCTTTCCGCGGGAAGAACTCCAGCGTCTGGCCTGAACAAGTGACTGTTTCAACGCCCTAAACTGCCAATCGAAACTTACGAAACTGTCCACCAGGCAGATTACTTTTTTTTACGAAAGCTGCGTTCATGCTCAGCCTTCAGATTACACATTTATAGTGCTTATAGAAGTGACGTCAGTTATCACCCTGTTTTTTCAGCGTTTCGTGCTTAAACTCATAAAACTCCTACCAGTGGACTTCTTCAATCAAGCTGGCAAAAATACCTAAGATGTGGCATCCTACCGATGTTAACTTGAAGGCTTTCTTCATCATAGGCTGAGCTGCATGCGAATATGTTAAATATGTACACGACGAGGTCCTCGTTATCCAGCCCCTTTTGCTGGGACTGTTTTGTAGCGACCGGTGGCACTGCCTTTGGAATGCCATCGATCGGAGATGTGAGTACGGTGCGTTGGTGGCACGATGCCTCTCCTATTCGAAGTTGCCACAACGGTAACCCCCCCCCCTCTATTTGGCACAGACACAACTGCGTAAGAAAACTGCCGCTGTGTAGAGACGCGTTGCAGTGAGCCAGCCAGGAGAAAGGCCAAAGTCCAGCTTTTGCTGAAGCTCATGGCAGCTGACAGGGTCCCCTGGTAATTTTTCCGAGAACTACAAGCCGAGGAAATCTGAGGGTGGAGTTAAAACCCAAGTGCGACTCTGTTGTGCCTTTTGCTTCTAGTGAGTGAACTTAGGAGCGTACTCGCTCACAGGCCGGAGGCAAAAATCAGCCAGCAAGTCCTTCATTCAAAGAACTCAAGGCCAAGGAATGCAACTGTTGTCAAGCCAGCTATGCCAGTGAAACCGGTAAGCAGATTAGTACGACAGTACACAAACATGAGCTGGCTGTGAGACTGGGAGGTAGACTTTTCTCAAATGACGTCCGCTCGTCTTGCCAGGGTACATTTTCCCTCCCGAAAACTTGAACATGTTGGGCCAATTAGATGACCGAAGTTCGCGCCTGTTGCAGGGGGCCTGGCTTTCGACCAGTGACTCAGTCAACAAGCATGTTAATTTATCAGTCCTTTATCAGGCACCGTGCGGACAAATAATTAGCGTAACTTGAGGTCAGTCTCGGTCATTCCTTTAGTCTTCGCGACTGACTCGCGTAAGAGGCGGAAACGTCGACTGTGAAAGGAATGGGTGCCGGGGAGCGTTTGCCCATTTTCCTCCGATATATATATATATATATGAAAAAAGGAAGAGGTTCTTCGGGAGGGAGGCTTCGCGTGTTTGTGTGTGTGCTTTTTATCTGCGTTCTCTATACTCTTTCCGAAAATTCTCCAAACTTCCGCCGCAAGGTAAATTGAGTTAGGCCTCCTGGCGTCGAAGCGCACCGCGTTATTTGTACAATAAAATATTTCTCTAGGACTTATGCAAGAGAGGCTTGTTTGCACTTCATCTGCCTTTGCACGTCTTCCACAGTAGACTTATATGGTCACTCCTACGCGGACTTTTCACCTTTCACTGCAACACATCAGTATATGTTATTCTTCACACCAATTTCCCGTCCTGGTTCTTTGCTTTGCTTAATTCTTATTCAACTGAAAGTGCTTTTGGAGTATGTTGTCGGCCTGAATTAGTTGTTTACTCTGTTCAGTTCACTAGAATGTAATAACTGGCCGATTCATGTTTGAGCTGTCTGTATGTGAACAGGGTTTACCCTGTTTTTAGAGCCAGGTGCTTAGGGGCCATCGCACGCTTAAACTAGTGTCGTTCCGTTGGGTACAAAGTTGTTCCCGCCGAAGTCTGCGCCCGACACTTTAGCCGGAGTATTCAAACCAGAGCTGGCTGGTCGCCGAAAAATTCTGTTAAACCCTGGCTCCCCTTACTGCGGTTTCGTAGGAAACTTCGGTAATTGGGTAGCCTCCCGGCGTTTTTAAAACCAAAATCAAAAGTTACGATTCACCTCTCCACCTTTCAGGGCAGGGGAGATGTAGGCATAAGTGGTACCTGCCTTAAAAATAGTCGAGAACCAAGTTGAAGACTGTAGTTTTGTTTGGCTTGGTTTGTGGGGTTGTTGGGGAAATAAGTAACCGTCGTATCTGCAAGCGCTATTCAGTAAGCGAATTTCCAGATGTAGACTCCACTGAGCAGATTTTCATTCAATCCCTTAGAAACTTTTATTACATAAGGGAATGAAATTTTTTGGGGAAATTGACCACTGCGGACGGAAGAAGTATGTTTCTGTGGCGAATGCATGAAATGGCTGTGACCAGGTAGCTCGAGATGTGAGAGAAGTGCCATCGAGAAAGCAAATTTTTCGACATTTAGAGTTTTCAGTTTCTTATGTTAGTCATTTGACAATTTACTTCGTGCTTGAATGGCGTGTGACACCTGTTGCAACGTTTCGCCGTACCCGGGGCTCCGCAGTCTAAAATATGCCAAACGGTTTTCAAATTGTATTTTTTTCCGACGCCTCCGGTTCGTGTCTGACAACGGTAAGCGAGCCCTTGTTGGATGGTACACAACATCTACCATGTCGTGATACCATCGTCCTACGACTTGTTGTGAGCAACCGATTTTCCAGATCGATTTCCAGACACAGCTAAAAGTAACGAGGAGGGACGACAGAGAATGCGGGTAGATTGACACAGTACTGTTTCGGGCTTATTGTGCCTTCATTCAGCCAATCATAACCCTGACCACCAGCAGCTGGGACCAGAAACACAAACATGCACACAGACGCGACTGGCGCAGTTGGTCCACCACTTGGGTCTACCAGATGGGTCATAAGCACTTCATTCAGTGCCTCGCCACCTGTCATTCTCCGTCGCTGCAGATCTGGTATTAATTCAATCAGGAATGGGCGCACACCGATCTATTGGCTGCAGTTAAACGTGCTGCCTTGGCATTTTCCGCCACCACTTTTTTCTCATATCTTTGGCCTGGTTATGTCGCGGCCAGCCTTCGCTGAAGTCCGTTTCACTGTCCGTCACCTATGGACGCGCCGAACAGACCGAATTTGTCATCGCGAGCAGACTCCATCTTCCCAGTGACTTTGTTCCTTGAATCGACTTACTGTAGCTATCCCGCCTCCGGGTTATGCTAAGGAAGGATACTTTTTCCAAGAATTTTCTAATTTCTTTCCCCGACTTTGAACTTTGAAATGTGTTCAGCCGCTCTGGACGCCCTTTACGTGCGCTTTTTGCTTTTTAACATATGAAGGCATTATTTCTCGACCGTTCTTTTTTGCCGTGATCGACCCAGGGGTTGAAGTGAGCATGCAAGATGAGTGCCGTCCAGTTTTCCGGTTCTCCCTGTTGCGCAGTCTCAAGCACAGTCTCCACCACCAAAACCTTCGGTAGCGCGTGCTTACTGAGAAAGAACATTGCCCTTGCAGATGCCAGTTCGACCGTCGCGAACGCCTATGTGTCTACCGTGTACCGCATATCGTAGTGGGCACAGGACGGTGACTTGCGTTCGAAATACTTTATAGTGGCAGCAGACTTGCGTAGCATCTGTCGTGCTCCTCCAACACGCACTTAGATTAGGCGGCAAGACAGTTCGACTGGAGGACTGCAGTGGTTGACGAGGCTAAAAAGTCCGTGCATGAGTGCAATATATTCATGGTATGCGCACGATGGACCAGGTTTTCACACAGACGGCTCGGACTCTATCTCAAGGGGACTGCCATAGGCGCCTTATTCAGAAGGTGCCATTGTAACCTGAGTCTCCTTCCTTAAAAGACTGAGTTAACCCTCAGTCTTCGAAACTGCGGCTTTTAGCGCAGCCTGAGTGTTTAAAGGAAAGTTAAGTTGTTTCCAGTCAGGAGTATCGCCGAGTGCTCTGGGGACGGAGTCCCCGGAATAGACCCCACTCAGAAACTAATCCACTGTCTAAGCCGGTCAGTTATCTGGTGCGGGGATTGAGCACAGTGGCTGGCAAGACTACACAGCCCGTTCCACACGCTGACTGGCTCCACGCGATGGGCTCCCCGTATGTCACATGCATGAGTGCTTTAGAGGCCACGTTAAGAATGCGCTACTGAGTCTGACTCACAGTCGATCAGTCGGTTAGAAACCCTCTAAGCCACGGCGCTCAACGCGTCGTGATAGGCTCAAGCGCGTCAAATTTATTGTACACTAAAGTGCGATCTCTTTTGCTCTTTCCTCGTTTGGCTTTCCGGAGCTTGTCCGGAGATACAAGTTGGCTTCACAATTATTTATAACAATAATGTTAAACCAACTAGAACTTGGTTGTTACGCAACGAATACACAGGCAAAATCCCCACCTGCCCGTACGCCTGTGCCAACCTTTACGTAGCGGCCGTTCGGTGTCATCGGAGAAATTCGGCATAGCGGCCAAGTTACTAAGCGACCATTGCAAATTGACCCTTAAGTCAAGGTAGAATGGAGTTATCTCATTATTTGGCAGCCTTCCAAGTCGTCTCTTGCGCGTTATAATTGTTCAAAGGCATTAGCCTGCTTCCCTCGTAAGACTGCTATGTCGTTTGCAATTTTTTCCCACGTTTGCAGAATCCCTGATTCTCCTTTGACATTATTCATTCCTTCCGCGTGCTCTCATACTCATCTGGAAACTTGCACGGACCAGGTGCACGTTACGACATGCCGTTCGGCCCTGGCGCGGGGGTTGTGTTCGAGGGCAGCAAAAATCCCCTGCTATTTTCTCTTCCCTCCCCCATCTGAACTGTGTTATCACCCCTTTCTTTCGGGTCTTCTACTTGTGTGCGTTTGCAGCGGTGGGTGGTGGTTGTAGGGATGTGTTGGTACGCCTGCGTACAAGTTTTCTCCATGTCCGACATCCCCCCCCCCACCTCCGGTCTTCTTGACTCTGTCTTGACACTGTGTACAGGTAGAGGAGGAGGAGAGAGCTCAAGTTGCTCAAGTCTACCATCTCTATAAATTAATTCACGGGCAAGCCATTGTCCCTGCTCTCACCCTGCTGTGGAGCAAACGATGACTGCCGAATTATCGGATGGTGATGGTGGTTCCCGACCACCCGGTTGGGAACGTTGAAATCAAGATACAAGCGACTGTGTGGTTAAAGAACTTGATCAGTTGGGATTGGCGTACCGCCTTGGTGTTGCGGTCATTCCCCGTCCCTCTCTATAAGCTCACATTCGCGTATGAATCGAAATACTTAAAGTAGGTATTAAGGACTTAGCGCGTTGTTTAAACGAATGTCAAGCTATGCCACTGGGCGAATTGTGTTTCTAAGCTCCTGACTTACGCCCCCGTCATGCTTTTATATCTCCATTGGTCTTGCTGTGTCCGTATTTATCTGAAAACCTTCTGGTATTTCCAGCCTCACTAAATGCTGGCTTTCCTCGTGCTGCGAATCTGTGCATCGTTTGCCAGATGAGAAACGTCAAGCGTAAGCTCTGTGTTTATGAGTGGTCGAAAACTGCTTCCTGTTAGCCACTTCGTTCCGACCCCTGCAGACTACCTATAATGGCTGTCTATGGGGGGGGGGGGGAGGGGAAACTAATCTCATGAGTGCAGCGCACACACACACAGAGTTACTTCTGCCTAGTATTTATCTGTTTGCGCCTGAATTACTATGCCCCAGTGACCAGGCTTCCCCGTTCTCATTCAACGGCTTCTCCAGTCCCCCTACCCACCACCCTCCTGACGGTCCTTTGATCTCGCCTGCAGCACGCCTATTGGCCAGTTACGCACACACACTGGCCCCTCGTGGTCTATCTTATAAATTATTCCAGGTGGGGCTTTTCGTGCGCTCTGCCTGCGCTTACCTATCATCACTCTCTTATGGCTTCTGGCAGAGAACTCTGTTTTTGCCTTAAATAAGTCATTAACCCTAAACGTTTGCCAGTAATCATTCCTGGTGCTGTATCTCCAGTTACGTGTCAGTAGCATTTCCTGCCTCATCTGTGCATTCGACCATAATGATTCGTCTGTAGGCTCCCTCTCTCTCCGTATCTCCCTACTTGAGCTTCGTCGATCTCATTTCTTGCCCTATTCGGGCGTTACTTTTTCTTCATTACGAACCCACGTCGGTTTATCTAGGTAGCCTGCAGCTCTTACATCTCTCTGGCCTTGATGCACGAATGGGGTATTTAATTAAGGCGGACCACAGAAGTAGGTAGTGCGCACATAGAGAGCTGAAAAAATGGTCTGTTGCGTGACGGAATCTGTATGTCCAGTTACCCTTCTGTCCGAGCAATGGTGGAACGTCTGTCAGGGTTGTTAATTAATAGATATCCTATTCTTCCTAATTGCATACCGAAACGATCATTCTGCTTGGGTCGCAGCACTGATCCTCTTTGACCGTACGGGGGTGGCCAAAGCTTGACCTATTCTAGGCCTTGCACTACGAATGGAGGTAAAAATTTCCAGTTTCATACTTTCAGTGGCCGTTAACCGAAATTCTTAAATGCGTTTTTGGTTAGAAATGCTTACCTAGGTGGAGTTTTATTATCGATTATCGTGCGACATAATCCCAAGATATTTGAGTCGCTCCTGAATGCGCCTCTTTCCGGCCTCCTACAACAAACTACATTCGATAAAAATAACTGCTTAAGTAGCATTATTTTATTCATTGGTCTTTTATGTTTTTATAAATATGGTAAAGTAGGCACAAAATGATTCTTTTTTGTATTTTTGGTAGGCAATTACTTCTTATTCAGACTTTTCCTTGAAGAAAGTACCTTACGGTTTTTGAAATTTTTTTTCAATATTCTGATAATTTTGAACATGATCTATGATTGGACTTGCGCTTAAGGTTTCCAAGTTGCATGCTGTACGCTGCGTAATGAAAGTCACACACTTCTTTATGCTATTAAGAATATGTCATATAGGGCTCATAATATTTTTAAATGGGTGTTGACTATGTTATATACTTTATGAGCAGTGTTTATAGACGGACAAACGATGCCGCATGAATGGACATTTCACCATCTTAAAAGACCTCATAATTGAAAGCTATTCTAGACTAAAGGAAGGTGTAAAATTTGAAAGAGAGACGTACCTTTCCACCCAATGAATACAAGAAGCAATGTTGTAATGAGTTTTTTTCTACAAGTACCTTGACATTTACAGGAAAATTGTAAACAAATGTTAAAAATGCATGCCAGTTAAGCAGTCGTTTTCTGCCGAGTGGTGTTTATTCTGGCGGTAGGCAAGAAGCCTATCCCAAAGCCAGCATCTTGGCATGAGTGAAATATGTTGGGAGTATGTTATCAAAATGGACCTCCGCAACAAAAGTCGAGGACGAATATGCTCTTAGCCGGTCGCAAAACTTTTTCTGCTAAGTTGCCTTTTCAAAATTGCTTTAACACTGGACTCCTGTCAACAGGCTTCGTGAGTTAGGTGACTTACCGTATGAGTAAAGGAAGAGGTCGTTGGAGCATCGGCACAGTGTGTTTACTTTTGCGGTGTTTTGAACTCCTACGGGAGTCCACCTTTGGGGATAGTAAGGACCAAACGATCTCATGCAGAGATTTCACCAATCGGTCGAGTGTGGTGGGCTTGGGTGCACAGATTTTGGCTTTACCCTCCCCTCTGCTCGATGATCGATAGCATGTGAGTCAGCAATTCACAGTCCAGGTGCATTTTTCGAAATGCGAACCCTGTATGGCCTTATGTCAGCATGAAAAATGCGGATCTGTCAACAGTGTTGTAGTTTGCCGCTGTTGCGCACCCGCAAACAGACACTAAAATGCTGATGTCTTGAGGCCTAGTCTGTCCTAAGTATACCTACTCTAGGTTTACTATGTATCTGGTGCCTACGGTCCCCCCGCCGCTGTTCTGTAAAAATGTCTTGCTGGCTTTGTTATTAAGCACAAAATCCCCCCCCCCTCTCTTTGCGCCACTCACTCTTGAGAAGTCCATTCTGAGCTCACGGACCCTAGCTATTTGGTCGTACAAAATCCCTGTTCAATCATGGCTCACCGGGCGCCGATTGCATGCGATGGCTTGTTGGAGAACAAGTTTCCTACTTCTCCTGGATTCGATGTTGGACATCTCAACCCACCCCCACACTCGGCGTGCATTTTAATGCCCCAAGATTGTGTCGTACTGAATGGCGGGCAGCATCTGCCATGTCGCAGCGTAAATGTTGCCTGTGAGTGGTTGGAAATCCCCTCTCCGCTTTGGCTCTCGACGGATAATTTGGCAGACTCAAGAGCCGGCTTATTTCGCGGTAGATTGTCCCGTCATGCGCCCTCTGCGGACGCGCTGAGTGGCCGGTAGTCGGGCCAATTGGCAGCCCCTGTCCTCCCAGATACCTGCCTTTCCTTACCCGCCTAAATGTTTTGATCACTATTTGCACTTTTTGGGAATCATCACTTTGCTGTCTGCAAAAATATTATGTTGATTCGTGGTCTAGTGCGTAGCTAGAGCGAGCCATGCTTGTTGTGTCTCTAGCGTAATGCCTAACTGCCGCTTAACTGGCCGTCTATTTTACCGAACCCTAGGCGACGACAAGGGTGTCGAGACTTCCCTAATCCTGGCCCACGACACTAAAGACCTCCTTCTGTGGGCGTCCGTCAACGAACAACGCATGCTTGCCGCAAAGGTCGATCTCCTCACAGTGGCCGACCGCTCGACAATCCAGCTGCTGCACGCTCCAGACGAAGTTACTGAGGAGAGCCCAGACGAAAACGTAACCTGTCCCGGTTTCCGTCTCGATCTCTAGAGCTCTGGCATCTCAACAGCAGGCCTTGCGTCATTCTGCTTCTGTGCGTCTGTTTCCCGGTCCGCCTTTTTCTCCCGATATAAGCAAAACCACCGCTCTTACAATCTCGATAATGGGCATTTTTGTATACTGTCTTGTTCGCATTTGTGTTTCCTTCCGACCTTGAGTTTCAGTTTTCTCCTGGCCCGTCTCTTCCTCTGTATGTGTGTTCTTGTCTCTAGGTGTCTACACCTGTTGTCAACAGCAGTTCGAGCAGTCCCCCAACATTTCTGTGTTTCCCCTCGGTGTTGTCCCTTGGAAACGCTACAGAAGCATGTTTATGGACATAACTTGCAAAGCTACATTGCTTCTTCGAATTTCACAACTCTTCCTCTCCTCGAATCATGTCCATTTTAAACGAAATCGATGCCCATGTAGCCTTTTTTGCCCTTCTCGACTCGGTGTGCAACTTTTTTCCTTTTCTTTTTCTTGAATTTTCTATTGCTAGCTCAGTTTTCCTCAATGACAAACTCGAGATTGTAGAATTTCCTGTTTTAGAGTTATCTCGGGGGGTCAATAGGGTTACTTCATTACAAGGCCGCCTACTGCACCGGTGTCTCCTCCCAGATATCAGTTCCTTGACCTAAGGTTGTCAGGTGTGTGGGTTTCCGCGTAAGCCGGACGTTGGTGCTGTCATCAAAGATGAATAAATGTGGCGCTACTTAATATTATTAAGTAGATGTGATTGAAGGTGAAGAGTAAGTCGACGCAGGTCTTTGTACCGAACTGTCTCGGACCACCACTATGCACTGGGTTTGGTAGGCTGAATCTAGGTACCAATGGGTAGGAAATCCTCGTAAATGCACTCTGCAACTTAAGCGTGGCAGCAAGGCAGTGCCTACTTAAAAAAATCGCAGGTCTGAAGTGATGTAAGGCGTACGGTCCGGAGTCTTGTCGAATATTGCCTACATTCTTACAAGGAAGACAAACAGCTGAGGTATCTGTTGTAGCGCCCGCGTCTCTTGTTGTACACAGCCATCTCCAATGCCGCTGTAATAATTCGGCTGCCTCCATCTGTACGCATGTTTTAACCTCAGCAGTAGTTATTTATCCGGACTCACGAGGGGTGAACTGTTGTCGCCCGGAAGGAGTTAATTTCCTCGAAAGAACTGCCTGAAACCTACCGAGTTAGGCGTTTCTCGCTTACACTTTAGAAGCATACTCAAGGCACTGTCAACCGAAGTGTATGCACTCGAGGCTTCGTCTGACTGCGACCGACCGGTGAAGAGGGAAATATCGATTGGCGACAGGATGTTGGTGATTGTCACTTAAACTAGATTGAGGAGACATGAACCAGCATTAACAGGTCAAGGGTAGAGGGAGTTTTCGAACCTTGTGACGCATACGTCTACGGCGCCAATAGGGGTTATGCCGCAAAACCCCTCTGTTACACTGGTAATTTCAAATAGTCCCTATCCCTCCCCTTCGCGACTAGTTTTAACCTCTGCCGTCAGACACGGATATGTGTGCTCTCTCTATTTGAACTACGGCGCAAAGCCAATTGCAATACGGGAACGATGGTAATAAGGCCCTTTGAGGAGGGGAAATTTTGCATTCTTAAGTAAACAAAGAGGAATAATCGTAGATGCGCCGCGCACGTATTTTGATGCGTAAGTCACTTGGTAAGGAGATATTTCGGGGGAGAGGAGTACATGTATTCGTGGCCTACTGTCTCGACTACCAGAGACGTAATCGTTATGCCTTGCAGAGGGTCCTCGACAGTGTCAACGGAGCTGTAGATACGTGTTATGTCCCCCCTCAACTACCTACTTGGTAGATGCGCTGAACCAGCACAGGGGTCAGGCCAGGGTTCAGCACGCGTTAGTGGGCTGGAGCCCATAACTTGGGAGGGGGATGTGATGGCGCGTCTGGGCGCAGGTGCATGTCGCTCAAGTCACCTGCGCCTGATTCCGGCCCTCCGGTCTTCTTAACTTTGTCTTGGCACCGGTCCCAGATGAGTGAGGGAGGAGAGAGCGTGGTAGATGCAGCGCAAGTCCACTGTCACTATAAACTAGTTCACGCGCAAGTCACCGGGCCTGCGCTTGTCTTGCTGTGGGGCACACGGTGTACACTGTCGGGAACGACGGCCAAACAGTTGTTATGTGGTAGTGTGAACATCTGGCGTCATCAGCATTGGGCCATTTCTGCTCCTTGATTGATCGGCTCCTCAAGGGTAAGTGTAGGCGGGTTGACTAACGTGTATTAACGGCGTGCCGAATGAGGGTTGAGAACATATTTTACGGTGCGTTGATTCGTTGGCGCGTGAGTTTTGAAAGGCTTGGTGACGCTCCTTTCGCGCGCTCCCTGACTAAATTTTCTCACATTTTGCTTTCCTCTTAACATCTCTCATAAATGCACATCTTTTCCATGCAATCAGGTGCATGTTCTGTCTAGTTTTTAAGCCTATCCAAGCTTCACCATTCCGCCGATCGACTAAATCCTTTCCACCCCTCCTATCAGTATTATCTGTGGCCATATGTCAAAAGGTCTGAAGGCGTGTGCTATACCAGTATTTGCTAACCATGGCCCTCGCAGCCTGGTATGCGCTGGCAGTTGCCTGACACCTGGTTCCCTGCCGGTAGATGCACTTGCGCTCCCACAAGGCACACAGGTGGTGGGCACGGTGTTGTTGAAGAAGGAGACACGATCGCTGGGACAAGAGTTTTATTAGCCTGACGTTTCGGATTCCTGCTCGAACCCATCATCAGAGACAAGGTAGATTGGGGTGGTTCATGCACAAGGGGCTGCAGTATTTATAGGATGCAGTCGCCATGCTACCGCATACCTGTGAATGTTCACAACTCCCCCCTTCATCAGGGATCGTTGCACGTGGTGTGATGACTGTTTGATAGCCGACATTTGCGCCGTTAATTGTTGCAATCTCATCATGTGCGTTGGATGTTGGTGTGATGATTACTCGACCATCTGACACACCGACCCTGGTGTTGGGAAAAGCGTTCACGTGTGCGCTCCCCGCGTGGCTAATTACTCCGCCTAGGCGAAGTATCAGCACCGAGTATGGAATGAGAAAATCATTGCACTTGTTAATGGACTGGGGGCCAGTAAACCATGATTCAAGTAGCTCCCGGATCACGCGGTTGTCACGTCTTGCGAGAATTTCGGCCTCGTTAAATTTGAATGTGTGGCCGGATCTCGTCGAATGAGCCGCAACTTGAGAGCTAGCGTCCTTTCTCCGCACCGCTGCCGCGTGCTCGGCCATTCGCTTTCGGAGCAGTCTTCCGGTTTCTCCGACGTAGTTGCTTTGTCCGCAACTGCACCAGATCCGATAAACGACTCCAGACGTTTCTCGCCGTGGCAGTGGGTCTTTCGGTTTCATTAACTGACGCCTGATGGTTGCCTCCGGTCTGTGGGCAACTCCAACCCCAAGTGGTGCGAGAAGGCGGCCAACAGCTTCCGAAACGTTCTTGACATATGGAAGTGCTCGCCAAAATTTGGTGTCCGTGCGGTTAGGCCTTTCGTCCCTTTTGCGTATGCACCGGTTGACCAAGTTGCGCGAGTAGCCATTGGCTTTGAATACCGGTCGGAGGTATTGTAGTTCAGCAATTGTCCGGCTTATAAAGCTCTTGTCCCAGCGATCGTGTCTCGTTCTTCAAGACTGCTTCCTGGGACTCGTCTCTTCGCTTCTATTGGCAATGGTGTTGTTGGTCAAAAACCTGGTCATTTGCTATATGGAACAGGGGGTGTGGAATGGAATGCCAAGGTGCGGGCTCGAGCGTGCCATCCACTTGCGCCCTCCCCCGTCTCCGGTCTTTTTGACTCTGACTGGACACCGGGTCCAGGTGTGGAGTGGGAATGAGAGAGTGCGGTGGATGCTGTGCACGTCTACGCTCACTATAAACTAATTCACGCTCAAGTCACCGTCCCTGCCTCATCTTGTTGTGGAGCACACGGTGAACATCGTCGGCAACGACGGTCGAACTGTCATCTGTGTCCATAGACGGAGCCTGACTAGCAGGCATTTTCCCCTTCACTGTCACTCAGACTCTGTGCAACAGAGCGGCGGAAAACCATGCTTTTTATGCATTTCCCTGCATAGGCGATAATTAAGTCACTACTGCCTACACGTACGTTGAGGTTTGCAGTCAGGGGTATTATCCTCGGGACTGTAGGTTCTATCAATATCACTTAGGACTTCGTCACTTTTCAATTCGGGTATCATTTCCTTCTTCGGTTTCTGCTGTTCGTGCATAGCTCGGATGAGCAGGATATGTATTGTTAGCTTAGACCTTCATTTGGCTGCGGGAAGAAAGAACTACCGTCACGTGCGTTTCTCGCCTCAAGGCAAATATTTTTGCAAGGCAGAAAAGAGAGTCCAGAAGATGAACTAACCCATCAAAATGTTACGATCTACTAACAAATCGGCTATGGTTTTTCAATGTTATCATGAAAAATGTTCGGAGCGCATGGCGACCGTGCGTTTCGTCAAGCAGTTCCGATCGTAACGACGGCTCCCCTCCTCTCTTCTTTCTTTCTTTTCTCCAAAACGCGTGGTCTTTAAATCAAAATTGGGAGCCTTACCCCCACCTTGCTTTCAGGCATTTTTTGAAGTCTATAATTCCCGAGGCTGGAAACAGTTCAAAGCCACCCATTAGTATATCTGTCTTTTTGCAAATTTCCGGACTTGTTGGTTGAGAGCTGCTTGCGCCATCGGTTACCGGCCCACAGTGTATCAACAGGTTCAAGGATTTCCGATCCCTTTTTAGAAACCACTCCACCATCTTCATACATGACCGAACGTGTTGTAGTAATCTTCCAGACAGACGTTTTTGTAACGGCTTTAAGGCGGGACCTTGTTCACAGTGCATTCAGAAGGGGGAAGAAACTAGTCAAGGTCGCAGTATGCCACCCCACTCGGAGAAAAAAACTAGGTCATCGTGGAACACGGCTTATATGGGTGGGGCTAGACGTCGGAAAGGAGAGCGTGATGGTAGGTAGACATTCGGCTAAATGTTGAGGTGGCATATTGTGTGATCCGCAGCATGTTCGGGGTTAGGGTTAGGAGCTAGAGTTAGGGGTCAGGGTTAGGGATTAGGGTTAGGGGTAAAGGCAACTATTTCTATGTCGGATCTTATTTCGTAGCCGTACCTGCAGTAGACAAGCTCCAGCATAACCCTTAACCCCAGCCCCTGACCCCTAACCCTAACTCCTAGCCCCAAGCCTTAACCCTAACCCCTAAAAGGTACGGCTACGAAATAAGATCTTGCCATTTCTCAACCCCTCAAAGTACAACCGCACATTCCCATTAGTTTTTCTTATGCATACAGTTACCTGACCTCGTCGCCTGGGCGTTCCGCTGCCCCACCTCTAAAAACCTCCTATTACCACCTATCCCATATTACGGGCGGCTGGGGTCTACTTACCTCAGACGCAGCTACATAACCACACCTGACCCTTGCAAAGGAGCACATGTGCTAGGAATCCGATCCCCGAGGAATGATGAGGGAGGTATAAAGGTAGCTGACAGTGCAAGCAAAAGTTAGGTATTTTTTGCAGTTCTGGCCTGCTTTCACAAAAGAAGTAGATTACATTCCATTTAGTTGCCAGAACGCAGAAGCGCCAATTACAAAGAGTACGAGGACGCAGTAGGCCACGATGGCCTGGTTTTTATTCTCTGAATGGGGTCGTATACTGCGTCCTTGCCAAAAATTAACTGGCAGCCGTTCTTGACTACTTTGCCTACATTGGCAGTAAGTTACAGAAAGCGGCTGGATGGTAGGGGCATGCCGAAATTTAACGCGTGCGAATCGTTTTTTAGTCAGATTCTGTAAGATTGCTGGTGGCGGAAACCTACGCATCGCCGGACAGCAGACGCTGAGAGAAAATAAAAATTCCGACATTTCGCGGACCAAAGAAGATGTCATTACAATTTTAATTCCGAGGCTACTTAAAAACTAACTGCTTAGTGGCTACAATAGGGCTATGTCGAGTAAAATACACGCACTCACTAACTGGGGCGCTTTATACTAAAGAAGGGTTAAAATACGCTCGCTTAATTCTAACAAGCAATCTCCGGAGTCAATAACTGTCTCCTTCGCTTTTTAGAACCACTTGTCGGGTTTCCAGCCAGTAATATGATTATATCAACAAAGCATTGTAAATTGCGAGTTTTTCGGTCTGTCAGGTGTATCAATTTTGGGTTACCCGCTAATCATTTGAATGAAACGCTGCCTTGAGCTTGGCTACCCAGCGCCCGTCATTTGGGGCGCGAGATTTCGACGCATCTATTTATCGCTCCCCAACTCGATTACCTCGCCTTATCACCCCGTGTGAAATCTTATTGGTGACCATGTAGTTGAAAAAAAACTGAAGATGTTGGCCGTTCCAGGCACCAGGTAACTGCGAACGAGAGTGGGTCTGCCTATCTAACCGTCCCCATATACTTAAGTAACCTAAAAACCATTCGCCGCCTAATATGATCTGCGTAGTCACAGGTACATTCAGTGCAGCTAATATGGTGGATAACACTCGATTGCTCTCCTAAGCCTTGTCCGTCCTCGATTCGCGTGATTTTATCGAGCATAGTTTGGTGCCTTGTGGCACTGCTCTCCTCCGACACTTCCAGTTTTCACGCAGGCAGCTGATAGATAAAACTTCAGAATGGCATTTTCTTCCTAGCACGTCGAGTCCCTTAACCCCCCAGAAATGCTGTTTCATGGGTGCATACTAGCGTGAGTACAGCTCGCACACAGCTTCCTTGGTTAGTTTTTAGGTGGTTAGTACAAAGGCTTGGACTTCGTCTTGTGTTAGTGGTCTATATGGCCATTCTCATATAACCATCTGACTTTTTGCTGCGCGAACGTCCAGAAATCGGAGTTTTCGCCCTACATCCCCATTCATCTTTATTTACTATGAGTTTGGAATCGTGGGGAAATAAGTTTAAGTGCATCGTGAAAGGTACTTGTAGTTCACAGTTCCCCGCAGTTTGGACAGGCATCCTTACTAGTCCGAAAACTGATTCATGAATATACGAGACTTATGTCGCACTATATTTCATATTAGTGAACACCAGATTTTTCCCTTAAACGACTAGCGTCTATCCAGAATCGCTTCGTATTTGGTGACGTAAACAGTCGAAGTCCATCCAGTATATGAAAGAATCGAAACAGACTAAGAGGTGAGTTCCGGGAAGTAGTCGACCAATGAGAGCTCAATCATTGCAACAGAATTCGTATTTTTTGATGAGTTGGATTCATAATCAAGTCCATCCTCGGACAGGCCATTGGATAAAGATAACGGACACAACGTTGCATGCTGTTTCTACGTCAACTCACATCCAACAAAACCAGTACCTCCGGTATTCATCTCAATGGCCTGGCTATTTGCATTCGAGTCATCAATTGTCCAAATTTATTACCAATGTTGATAATTGACTGCTTAAGTCATGGCTCTCCGGTCTGCAGTCGAAGGAATCTGCAACGGGGGGGGGGGGGGGGTTAAATCACACCAGCCAAAAATGTTGGCGAGGACATTCTCACGTCATGGAGGTCTCAAACGTCGTCTGCCAGCCTCCCTGGGTCAGTCGGAATCGAAGATGCACTCAGACAGGAAATAGCCATCACACGCCAGTCATTGTGGTTAAACGAGGTGAGGACAGGACACGAAATGTCTGGAGCCGCTTACTGGATCCGACGCAGTGAAAGTAACCACCCCGGGGGAGCTGGGAGATTACATCAAATGATGATAGCTCAATAGGCATCTGCACAGAGACGAAATTATGAAAACACCCAAGCTGACATTCAGTCGACAGAATTCAGCGAATCTGTGATTCTCATAAGAGGTGACAGTCGCATGTGTTGAGAGCTGCTTACGCCATCGGTTACCGCCCACAGTGTATCAACAGCCTCAAGGATGTCCGATCCCTCTACTCCGTGCTGAGAGTATGTGGGGCAAAATAATTGGTCATTGGGAAGGCGCGCACGTGAACGCTGGCTCCAGTCCCAGCACTGGTTGGGAAAATAACTGAGTTGTTATCACACCCGTCGCAAATATCGGTGTGTAGCGACCGAGGATGCTGAGGAAGACACAGACGGATGAATTTAGCGCGCCTTGCATAGATTTCGGAGGGGAAATATCTGAGCAGGATTGTTGGAAAGGTCATCGCGAAAGAAAGTATAAAAGGAGTCAGATCTGCTATAAAGTTATACTAACGATACGAAAAGACTGAGATATTCGATAAGAGCAGAAATTGCAGGATAATAGAGTTTGTTACAACATGAAATGATCCGTGTGGATGGGGAGATGACGCCGACCTGTAAGTTAGGCAATCAGTGGAGTGTGCAGCGCTGTGGGAAAGCGACACCCTCATGTATGTGAGGAGAGTGGGTGTACTGTATGCGTAGTAGCTCTCAGTCCACGACTCAGTCGAAGACTGTTTGGCTACCTAACCTTGAAATGTGACGGCCCAGGCTGAATTCAGCACCGTATGTCGCCCTTCTTGGTCAAAGATCTGTAAGCGTGTGCTATGGCAGTGTCAGCAAACCCTGGCTCTCGCAGCCTAATATGCGCTGGCAGTTCCCTGACACCTGGTTCCCTGCCGGTAGATGCACTTGATCTCCTGCTAGGTACACAGGTGGTGGACATGGCTGCCTAGTCATAATCCTCGTCCTTCTGACCCCTGTTGGGGTGTTGCTGTTGTTGTTGTTGTTTGCGGCAACAATCCTGGTCATTTTCTGTGTGGACCAGGGGGTGTGGTGGTACGCCTAGGTGCGGCCCCGGCCGTGCCAGCCACCTGCGCCCTCCCCCCGCGTCTGGTCTTCTTGTCTCTGTCTGGAGAGGGGGTCCAGGTGGGGAGTGGGGAAGAGAGAGTGCGGTGGATGCTACGCAAGTCTACCGTCATTATAAACTAATCCACGCGCAAGTCACCGTCCCTGCTCCGCCTTGCTGTGGAGCAGGGACGGTGGACATCGTCGGCAACGACGGTCGAACTGTCGGGCAAGTGGGGGAAGAGCAGTGGACGAGTTGACGAGGGAGTATCAAGAGAGTGTTATCGAGAGCACTGGGGAAGGGGGTATCAGCAATTTCGAGGGAAGGGGTGCCGACCATCACCGACACGCGGCCAGACCCTTCCCGTCCTGGATCCCTTCAAAAAGTCAATTCAGTCTACTGAAACAACACTATTAATTCCGTGGGGAGGTATAGGTGTAATAATCGCAGTCATCGATGGCTCGGCTGAAGATGATCGGTCTCCCGCCGCAACTGGTAGGAATCGCTAACTTTAGGCCTGTGTGCTGGTTTAGCAACAGCAAGCTACAAATCCTCCAACTTTTGTGCGTCCGCTATCTTCACTTGTTACTGTCTTTGCAGGCTCGACCGCGGATCCGAGAATCAGGAATCAAATTCCTTCGTCTGATAGTCGAGTCTTTTGACTTTCTGACTATCCTTCAAGCGTCATTTCAGACCACAGATGCACCTCGGCCCAAGCGCTCATTCGTGAAGTTTTATCTGTCCTGATCAGTCGTCACACTTTCGCAAATAAAGTATATGTTCATAGATTTATTGGTAAAATTCAATTCTCGTCCTTCTCAGGGTGTTGGGATTTCCCCCTTTCAATCACTGAGCTTTCCGTACTGGGAATGAACTCTACTCCGGGGGGTCGTCGCACAGTGTGCGTGTGTGTGTGTGCAACCACCATGTTTGAGGGGATACTTTCCACCCGTGAGCAGGTTCACCGCGGCGAAATCCTATCCGCCCTTTCGCTTAATCTCGAGCTATCGTTTCGGTGGATTTGACCAGCGAGGGCGAACAACCTCGATGATCAGCGCACTCAGCGGATCGCCAATAGCGCCTGCGTCCTCTACCAGACTGCGTGCTGATAGGTCACACACTTAACGCAGTGGGAGCACCAGCTGTGCTGATCCTGCTAATGACGAAGACGACGACGACGACACCAGCGCGTGGGTGGGTACCACATTGCACGACAAGCACGTAACGATGAGCAGCAGGGGCTGTAGCAGGAGTAGTAGTGGTGGTGTTAGCCTGTCAATTGCGTGCAATCTTGCGCGTGAGTGCTTACCGCCGCCGCCGCGCCGCCAGTTGAACGGCAGCACCAACTCGTATGTCGTCAAGTTAGGAAATTTAATCACACTCACAGCGTTTGGTTAGAAGTGGCTGTAAGACAGCGCACCTTGCGAGTTGGCGTTGGTGCATGTACTCGTGTCCCAGTGGAGAGCTTAAAAGCCATTAGTTTTTTTCGCGGTTTCTGACATCTCCTAAGCCTACTATAATACTCTTGGATAACCCCCGGCCTCGGAGCCCCAAACTCGGACCTCTTGGGTGAGTACTTTGCTATAATCCTGTGTACTTTCCCTCATTTTAACTCACCTTATGCGAGAAGTAGGCGTGAGCATAGGTAGTACAGTCGCCGGGAAATATAATTTTGATACCGCCTCTTTTAATTAACTGATTTCCAAATTTACCCTTTTGACGTGCACGGACAATTTTGACGTTTTAGTTAGTTGACCGAACGTCTCTTCCTGGGCGGATCCAGGACTAATGCCCCAAAATAATAAGTACCCCTGACCATTATATTAACGTTCCATTGTTACTAAGGTCGATCTGAAATCCAGAAAGTAGAAACTCTGGTAGGGTTTTGCCGTTGTTTTAAATGTATTCAATTACATACCGCCACTTTTAGCCCCCTAATTTTCTCCGATTACCCAGGCGGCAGGCACAAGCCTAATTATTTTCGGCTAGCAAGTTGGATAAAAAAATATAAACTTGTAGTTATTTAGGTCAGGTGTGGTTACGAAACCCCACTTGAAGTAAACAAACCACAGTCGTCTATAATACGGGATCGGTAGTAAGAGGGGTTTGGAGAGGTGGGGCCGGGGAACGTACAGGTGACAAGGTCAAGTAGTTGTATGCAAAATAAAAGCTATTGGGAATGCGCGGTTGTACTTTGAGTGATTGAGAACTATTTGCCCTGACCGATAACCCTTACCCCCAACCCTAACCTCTAACCTTAGTTCCTAACTCTAACCCCTAGCCCCTAGTTCTAACCGATAACCCCTTACCATTACCCCAAACCCTAACCCCAACCCCAACAGTATTGTGTCCATCAGGTGGGGCTACATAACCACATCGCACCGTTACTTATATAGAAAATCGTGGTGGTTGTCACATACTTTTTCGCTAAAGTCTGAGTTAAAACTGCTTGCAGGGTTTAAATGAAAATCTTTCAGCAACTTTAACCCCGCACAGATTCACACATGACCAGTTGCCAGCCAGGATAGACTGGCTTCTATAACGTGACTATGTCTGCACTGAGAACGTGATGGCTTGCTATTTTTTAAGTATCTCGACTTCTGCAAAACTGGCTCGTTCATTTCACCAGTAGAAGGATGATTTCCTTAGGGCCAGTCTCACCACGTGTCTCATTTTAGAGGGTCATTGTAGATGTATCCATTGTGATTGAGGGGCGTTGTTACGTTTTGTGAAAATTAGTGCAAACGAAGTCTGCTTACTACATTACTAGCAATCATTCGCCAGTGTTCAATGCGTGGGGCATTTATGACCTCCGGTGGCGTTTTAATTCAAAAAACAGTTTAGTGAGAAGTTAATGTCGATTCACGACTGTGGCAAAGAACGGTAGAGGGAAATAGAGCATTGTTATGGGAGCAGTACTTCGCAGGTCCAACTCGACACTTTATTTAACTTGCCGGAAGCTTCGACTAAATATCTGCGTGTGCTCGATTTCCTTGCTAGTTGGAATTATGTTCGGAGTCACACAAAAGGCCCACTGCAATGTCAAACCCCTCACAGTGGCAGATACTTGCCGTAGAACGTGTCTGGGCAGTTGATTACTAAGTGGATTAGGAACAAGTCGAGGCGATCTACCCTGCTCATGACTAGGCATGCTCACGATTCAATAAAAGCCGCTATTGCACGTCTATGTGTATGTGCAGTGGGTATTTATTTTGGCGATTAATGAGCCTGTAGCCATTAAAAGCGGACACAGTCAAATTAAGTTTACCAGAAAACCTTCAAAAGCATTTTGACTTCACTGTGATCTGTACTGTGAACTTGCGATTGTGACCATATAGTAAAACAGTACAGAGCTAAAAGTGATTCGTTTGTTCCAACTGTCTTTCCTAGTGAATTCGCTGCATTCACTCTTCAAAGAGAATTTCCTGTAAATGAAATGATACCGACAAAGACAATGCAGACCGGAATGGCCATGTCCGGCTTAGTAGCCGTCGTTAGCTAGTCATACCCAACCCCATGAGTGGATCACTTGAGATTCGAACCCGCGATCTTTGGGCATGACCATAACATAATTTCCTGTGTCGTAATCCCTAATCTACGAGATATTTACTTATTTGGAAGACAGTGAATTGAGACATCTATTCGTATTCTTGCGCAAGTATGAACCGTTTTCTGGCACCTTCTTCTTCTTCTTCTTATTCTTCCTCAAGGACTTCCTTTGTATGCTAGGGGATAACCTGGCTCCTGAGTAGATCAGGCTGTAGAAATTGTAAGACACTAAAATAAGTACCCGCCTTACTACCGGTGGCAGTGCCTCATATTCCAGGTGGTCAGAGTTAGAACTGGGGTTGTTTTAAGGGCTAGGGTTGGGTGTGTCAGGGTTAGAATTAGAGCATGAAAATAGGCTTCTCCTTGCCCGCAGTAGGGGGGGGGGAACACTTATTCACGTGTCCAACCATAGAAACAATCGTATAACCAAACTGGCTCTCGTTACTTATTTTTTTAGGACTGAGGTGAACTGGGTCATCTGCTGAAAACAAACAACAGGAAGTAGTATGAATAACATTACTGACAAAGGAAAGGGAGGCTGGAATGGCCATTTCTGGTTTAGTAGTCACTATTCAGTTACACGTAACCCCAGGTATTTTCAAGTCCTGCGGCTAGAACATGCTAGGTGCTGGTTGGACGTCCGACGTTCTAACCACTGTACTATTGCTTCTAAAGCCTGATCTGCATAAGGAACGTATCCACGCTATCTGTTATGTGAATACATTTGGCATTATGAACTATTTGTGCTAAAAACAGAACGACACCTTGTGCTCGGCCATCGGTTCTTCTATCTCAATTTGGTCCAGCTTTTTTGGGGGGGGGGGGGGGGGGAAGGACACACGTGCTAGCAGGACATGTGGGATCGGAAAAGATATCCGTCCTTACTGGATCGAACCGTGTGTCTCACGAGTGGTGTCTATCCCTGGTTCAGGCGTTTCATTGTATGCGTCCTGAATTTGTCGATTTCCCACTTTTCTGCAGCTTTAACCTAACCTTGCACAACTTCCCTCCGGGAGATAAAATGACCATGTAGTGGAGTCAAAGCCAGGGTTGAGATTAGGAAGTTGCCTTAATAGCATCTGATCGTAACTTTCATTTAGAGGCATCGCTTATGACTGGAATACCGTTTTTTATTCGTCCCCATTCTCACGTCCTCTATCGTTCCCATAAAGTGCATAGGAGAGAAAGTTCGGCAAGGGTATGATTCATGGCCGTGGTTACTTATTCCGAGGAGCAATTGTGCTAAAGGAGACTAACTGGCAATATGTATTTTCACGTGTCGAAAAAATGAATAAAAAGACCTGGCGATGACTGTTGCATGAGGTTGCCCAGGATGCTTTAAGGTAGTTACCGGGGTAAAAATAGAGCAATGTAACACCTTCCCGATAAACCTGCAAAGGGGCATTAAATTCGTTTACTATTATGATGTAATGGTAAAAATAGTGTCCCGTATTAATTGGTAACAATATGGAGGATCAGAATGTGTGATACCACAAAGTTCTAAGATGCCCAGCTCTTTTGGTCAACACAAATGCTCTCAGGCGCAAGTAACCCCGACCATAAGCCATACCCTCGCCGAAAAATTGTTCTAGTTAACTTCCTGTGTGGATGCTTGGTGCCTAACTGTTCCAGCTTAAAAAATCCTGTGACGACATTTGGAAGGGCGCGGCTATGCTAAATATTCTTTGAACTAATGCCCTTGTGTCGTGATACCTGTTTTGATGTCCTGTAAAGGCGAAAAAAATGTTGCTTTAGCATTTCAGCGCATGAAACAGCCAAAGTTGACTGTGTTGCGAGTGATACCGCACAGCCTGTGACGGAAAGGTAGTAGAAAGGCTCGAATATCAGGAAATTTAATGTTTAACTAGGATCAGTTTAGTTCCATCTGTGGACTCAAATCTTTGATGCTGTGTAACTAACAAAAAGTAACGAACCGATGTTAATGAAGGGACCTAGAAGACTGGAAGTGACAACAGCTCACTTTGACATAAGCGTTCGGGATACGTGCTGACTTTCATACCGCCACACTTTCACGTTCTTTTTATGGGCTGAGGCAAAGATCTCACGCTACAAGAGTACTCTGGATATGAAATCGTCTGCACCTCTTGGTGACGTCCTTAAACACAATTCGAAAATATTCTCCCACAGGGGGTCTGCCTCATTTCACTTTTCGGTGCCCTGCGGCAGAGTCGTCATCGAGGTTCTCATTGAACATCTGGGTCCGTAAACAGAGCTTCCCGTGTCGAAATTTTTTAAGGGAGATCGCAGAGCTTATAATGGTTATGGATACTGAGAATGTGTCACTTCAGCAAGCCGCTAATGTTTCTTTGCCCCAAGGAACCCCAAAATACTGAGTCTTTTGCAGTACTTCGAGCTAGGCTATTTGTACTTTTAAGTACCCATCAACCCTAAGGGTGTAGTATAGCGCTAACGGATTCGCATTTGCGGAGCTTCTACCTTTTAAACTCTAAATGGCTGACGAATAAAAGCTTTAGGTGTTGAGCAATGCAGTTCACAAGTGTTACCAAACGCGAGAGCAAATACGCCTACCCCTTGACATTAGATTACACTAGTCACCCATTAAACGGTAGAAAATGGGTCTGTAGTTGAAAGTATGTTGAAATGACGTCACAGAAACAAGCTACAACCTCTATGTCGAGTGATTTTTGAAACCCCAATGGCACAACGAGGACGGGGTTTGTTTGATGGTCACGTGCGCAGCCCGTTGAAGGTGATGCCGATAGGAATGTTCGGATGAAGTTTCATTTCAACGACGAACTGAATTCTGAAAAAGGGCTATTTAAACTCGTAGCGGTGGCCATTTGCTAATATAGAGAATTAAATGTAGTAGTGGTAGTAGAATTAAATGTAGTAGTGGTTAAGCATTTTTTTGTTTTAGTACGGGGTCACAGCGACTCCTCACGAAGAATTAACAATTAAGCAATAAGTTTCTCGACCAGACCTTTCTTTAGTAAGGTGTACAAGGTGACCATTGAGGGACGCTCGGTGATTATCAGCATTGTCAAAACCCTTTCTGCGAATTAATAACAAAGACAGCTTAACAGTTGACTAAGAATTTCATAGATGTTTTGGCGGATTTTGAATAATTCATATGGACCCAACTGTGAAAAACTCGGCGCCGTCGTGGGATTCGAACCAACCAGACGTTGCAGTAGGTTGGGCGGGTAACTTGACTCAAATGTGATTAAATTCGCGTCGTCCGGTGGGGCCTCGTAGTCTAAGTAGCTAGAACGTTGGCTGTACTAAAGCCTTCCCCTCACTGCGTGGGTTCGAATCCCACCGAGGCGCCGAGTTTTTTACAGTTTTGTCAATATGGACTAAGAATGTATCACTAATAGGCCCTTTGCCTATAACACATACTAATAAACCTAGGTTGATCATTCGAGGTTACTAATAGCTAGAAGGAGGCGCATAAACCCCGGGCGAATCCAGCTTTGAGCACTGTAACTGGGCAGAGTGAAAGTTGTGACCATTTTATGCATTTAATGAGGCCTTGCATTCTAAGAATACGAAGAACTCAGAAAATACCTCTAAATATGTTGTGCATGGCCGTGTTAAGTAGGGCCACTGAGAAATGAAGCAGGAAATTGCAAATATGGGAACCTGGCAGTCACAAAACACCCAGGATAGGTACCAATCGGGAGATGGTACCCATAAAAATCCGCCTAACCAAAACAGCCTGTTTTAAGGGACAGGTAGTAATAAGGGTTTTCTGGATGGTAGCTGGTCGGGATGTACGATACTAGCCAACGGAATGCCCTATTTGAACAGGTGTATGATCGAAGTTGGCCCGCTCTCCTTTACGTTATTACAAAATGGGTCGCCAAAGGCAGTGTAGTAGTAACGGACGACTGGAAGGTGTATAATCGTCTTCCCTCAGAAGGTTATCTACATTTCTCTTTTAACCACTCAAAGAACTTCAAGGCCCCTACCACCGGACGGCACGCCTATGTCAGAGAGGCATACTGGAGTAGACTGAAACGGAAATTCGATGAGGGAGGCCCTGTATGTGGTCAAGCTGTGTGGGCTCCCATAGACGAAGTACAGTATCGTCTTTGGTTTGGCCTCAATGCCATGTCTTTGACAGATGCCTTGGAACTGTTCCTGTCCCATGTTGTGCAGACTTATCCTATTTAAAAGTGATTTTGTTTTGTAATAAACTGCCATAATGTGAATGTATGCCGCATATTCAGGTGTACGTGTGTAACGATGGGGAAGGTTGGGCAACAGCGACCATCGTCCATGTAACCTCCTGCGATGTTCGTTCGGCCAGCCCATGTTAGGCCGTCGCGGAAAGTCCAAGTAGTGAGTGAAAGTAGGCCTGCAACCGCTGATATAGCATGAAGGCGTTTGAGTCAACTGTTAAAGGTATTATTTCTAGGTAGCGGATTCTTTTGGGTGCCATCTCCCGATTGTTACCCCAGGATATTTTGGAAAAACAAAAACCCTCCAGAACTAGACTTGTTTAAAAATTTTGGGACAGTTAACCTCAGCCAGCCACTAGGTGAAATGACCGCAACGAACGCATTCCGTAGGTTGGGGAATGGAAGACAGACAGACGAGAGGGGTCTGGTCCGCGCATTAGCTCGTGGAGGGTAAGGGAGTCCTGAGCGCTACTCTCGTGTCGTCATGACGACCAAGAAAGTTGAACACCTCTACCAGATCCTGAAAAATGTTTTTGCATCATACACGGAGGGGTTAAAAGTGACGGCTTTCAAATTCTTGACGTGAGCACGGAAAAACTGGCGGAAGGGCAATTTCGCAAGCCCTTTGTCTCCCGCGAAATAATTGCGTCAGAACTCTTTCCCACCATGCTGTGGACTGTTGCAGTCAATTTGCTGAGTATCTAGTGGGGTTCAGGGAAAACAAATGACCTGGGTACGAGTGTAGAAGAACGTCAGAAGTGGCCTAGAACCGTCCGCGCAAACTGTCAGCAGAAAAGGGAGGTACCGGCATTCACAGTGCACACGAGCTTGTCACCCTCGTAGGTAGCGCTGGTAGGAATCGCAGACCTCATCCCAAGTGCGCAACAGAGCCACTTTTTTACCCGCATCGCGCGCATCGATCGATCTTGAATGTTAGTCAGATAAGTCGATGCCCGGCATTTACTTGACGGCGGCCTCTTCTTCATGTTCCAATGTTATCGGCCCGGCGTTCATCAAACTCCAGCGCGGTATGTTCAAGATATGAGGCTCCAGTAGCGGAAATATTGATTGCCATGTCAACTACGAAGGCTTACAAGTTTCGCTATCTGATCGTGCCGGCAACAAGTTATTCGATTTTCCCACGGGCCGTCTGTCTGTCGCGCCGCCCCCCGGAGACCACCTGGCGTAAATCTTCTTCTCTTTCGCCGTGTTTCTTCACACTCACAGGGTGGGATAGTTGTTTGTACTATCGGCACCGTCTACCCTCCAACCAGTGAGCACATACCCACCCCTCCCCGTCATGTCGTTTGAGGACGAGTAGTTGTTAGCAGTTTAAGATTCCGAAAGATGTCTGATTTAGAGAGTTCCTTATTTCTCTGCAATACTGCCTGACGTTGAAGGATTTCCAACAACTTTTTTTAAAAATCCAAACTAGCCTTCGTGGGAAACTAATACGTCAGCGCCCGCAAAAAAAGTTTAGTTGCGTAATTTGCACAGGCTTTCGTCTAGGAGATTTACGGTACAATATTCCTCCATCTGTGTTAGGTATCAACGTTGTCCTTGCAGAATTTTCGACAAATAGAGAAATGTCGCAGAAAAACGGTCGCCACTTAAGCCAGGTGAAATGAAATATTTTTAAAGCCTATTTCTGTACTTACCCGAAGCTTATCGCGATACCAAACTAGAAGCTCCCACTATATATGGAAGTGATGCCTTGTAATAATCAAATTCTGTGGTCTGTGAAATTCATGTGATAAAATATTTCTCTGCTGATGCAGTACTGCGGTGGAAGTCTTCCTGCTCTTCTGCGCTTTGAGAAAGTTGTTTACTGGAGTCCCTCCGATTGCCAACAGAATTTGTTCGAATGCTCGGTCGAGACGTTGGAAATTTACATCTTTAACATGCCCATGACAAGTTGGTATCAGAGTAACCGATGAATGTTGATGACCAGTAATAGCATACCAACTGAGATAAACCTTTCTGATTTTGATGGTCTTCGACATAATTTTGTTTTTTGACTTTTCAGATAAAGGACATTGAACGAGAAGCCCTAAAATCCGCTGGGATGAGCAGAAGGCCGCTACCATCGGTGGCAAAGCTCGTTCGCCATCGAAGTCCGTCTATCAGAGCAACAGACTCGGGGGTCGACCTCGGAACAGTAGGTTATTTTTTTCAGTCAAATTTTTCTCGACTCTGTTGCTGCGTTTTTGTGTTAAAACTGTAGATCTACAGTCTCGGTTTGTATCAACTTCATTTTCTTCTGGATGCGGGCAGGGCAAAAAATAATACGCATCTACTCAAAACTTACAGACATTGAGCACAAAGTTGGTCCGAGGGTGCACTACTGATGGTTTATAACTTGTACTGATATTGCTGAGGCATATAGAAAGGTTGATAGTCATTCATATGCGAAATTTCCACGTAAACAAGTTCACATTCGATAACTTAGCCAATTCCTTTAACAGGAAATAACTCGCTATAAGTTATTTACATTATGGATGGAGATCGTACGCGATTAGTAGTTAAAATCCTTTGGTAAATCTGCGTACAAGACGCAGGCGGACATTTTTAAATTTCTACATTGTGCTTTGATTTTTCCAATCAACTTAGTTATAAATAGCGTAATGTAGTGTATGCTTTTATTTCTTCTTGTGTTTGAAGTAGCAAATGCATTCACTTATGAGAAAAACCTGTGGTCTGCGTTGTTAATGACACCAATAGGTCCTCATGCATGGGCGAATATTTTTGAGTCGAAAACGGAACGGACTACCTACTTTTTTGACCAACAGGGCCAAATACGCTCCATAAATCACTTAGATGTGTCAACTTGGAAAGTTTTCTTAAACTTATTCATGTCACCAATATCTTTGTGTCTGAATTTTCGATTTAATCCTAGCTTCCATCGTGCTTCAGATGTACTATGCTTTTCAGATTGGCATGCTTTACGCTTCACGAAACTTTAAGACGCAATCTTCGAGTTATCATCTTGCGCCGATAGTGCCATACAACTCATGTGATTTCCTAAGAATTCACCGTGTTTCGAACGCCGGCTACAGTTGAGGCAGGATGACTCGTAAAACTTGGATTGCTTGTTTGCCTTAGGTGCGGTCAGTTCAAATGCGCCAATCAAATGGCAGCCAATACATGAAGGTCACGCTAGACGAGTGAGAATGTTGTGGCGTCATAATGCACAGCCAGCCTTCAGGCAACTGCAATTTTGGCTTTACCTATGACATTCTTCGCGTTTTACTTAACAGGGTTACGGAGTATGCTTTAGTCTGCGACGGAGTATAAAAACAAAAATCAAGTAACTATTTCGCTGAAGACGGAGCAACTCGTTAAACCCAACCAAAAAGTTCCCCTAAAATGATACATTGTAGGGGATACTGTAGACCATTTAGAATTAGATCGTGGGCACGTTAATTAGTGTCCTGGTCTAAGATTAATAAAAAAAACCGCGAATGGGAACCGAGACCTTTTATTCGGACAAAGCGATTGCATGCTGACAACGTATTTTAGCTCTCCGTGCCCTTTCTTTCCGTCCCAATCGATGTATTCACCTGACCCCTTCGTTCGCCTCTCTCGCACCTACGATCCACTCCATCCCCCTACTACTCGTGCCATTTTTTTCTTCTGCGTTTTCTTCTTCTTCCTCCTCCCCCTCCTCCTCCGTAAGATTCCTTGACTTAAACAATATTATGCTCACAGAACTGTCTCACTTTATGAGGATGTAAAGAAGGCTCTGACGCCTTTGGACTGTGGCGACCGGGTCCATCCAAGCCGGATACTGGACCTCGAGGTCCATCAGATATATTAACAAGAACTACTTGATCTCTCAGGTGCCTCTAGAAGAGGGCTCTCAAAGTGATTTGGATATCGTGCTTACTAAACTAGCGGTAAAGAAGGACATTTACTTTTTGTGTCACAAAAGATTCTAACAGGTTTTATCTCATTTGCGCGTGAACTATAGATCGCAAAGGCAGCCAGTCAAGAATCAGACAACTTTTGACGAGGAGGTAGGATAAGATAAGAGCGCGTATCTCAGAATACCGCTAAACTTTTCTATGGATTAAGGAAACTTTAATGTACGCATACGCCAGCCCGAATGCTCCCAAAGCTGTACTTTTTTTAGTCTTTAGCTATTAATTCGTTGACGCTCCGTAAACGATTTTCCCTTAAAGTATATAAGATTCCGGGTGTCCAATTCTAAATGATCTCCCTCTCTCTCTCTCTCTCCCTCTCTCTCTCTCTCTCTCTCTCTCAGAGAGTTCAACATGGATGGGATGTTTTCTTGTCAGACTAAGTGTTGTTTATTGTTGTGGCGGCACATTTGGTGCAATGCGGACAGTCACAACTCAGCGCAGACTCCGCAAAAACTTCAAAGTCTATATGCTACAAGCTGGACTGAAAGTTAAAACGGATGGTGTGTGGCGAGAGTTCCCTACGCCATCCAACTCCCTAACGTTTGGAACTTATTTAACTTGATACGCAGAAGCAAGCGATTCCTGCTATTTGGCAGGCCGATTCTGCACCTAATTGGAGTCACCATTTGTTTGAACGGTCAATGCTTTAAGAGAGGCCCAGCGTTAACTGTTCCACTTTGTTGGCTCTTCTGGTCGATTATTCTCCCTACTCTGTCGTCTTTTTGGTCGCCAACCAATGTGAGTATATCTTCTGTCTTTTGCACACTAATCAATTTTCCCTATCTCGCTTTCGTCTCCCTAGATTACGTCACTTTTTGCCCCAATAATCAGCCTGATGGGACAACTGTTCTTTTCAGACTCATACTCAGTCAAGTGGCATTCTCCTTAAAATTCGAAAGTGAACAACCTCCTTAATGAAATTTTTTCGTTTGCTGAAAATCACTGGCGAGCGAAACGCCCCGGTAAACCAATTATATACTTTCTCGCATCACTGAACTCTGGTTGTCTTATCGCCATCTTAGTCGGCAGCCTCTCAGACCGAAGTAATTTGGAATGGTATCGGATGTACTATCTCGTCTAGCCGCAGGTCCTGCCGAACTTGTGGGATGCCACTTCCACAGGGTCTGCGCCAGTAAATGATTAAGCTGCCTGATCTTGCGGATGGCCATTGCCGCAGTCATTTGTCATAAGGAGGGTTTTGTCCGAGGACGCACAAGGGCATCGCACCATGTGGCCATCGGGGGTTAAATAGCGTGAATCCAGCTGACCTACGGGAACTGTCCCCTCTCCCAACTCCTCCTCCTCCCCCCTCCTCTTCCTCCTCCTCAACCTATTCTTAATTTTTTGCTTGGTAAACTGCCCAGTTGTTGCACTTTAATGGTCTCTGAAGCTGAACTCCTTTAAGAGCCCGAAAGCTCGAAATCACACAGGCTTGCTAATTCGACCTCTTAAAATCGATAAAACGCCGGGTCCTCTAAAAATAACCCGTGTGTTGGCAAACTGATTCTCACGGTTAGCA
Source organism: Spirometra erinaceieuropaei (assembly GCA_902702965.1). Lineage (NCBI taxonomy): Eukaryota > Metazoa > Platyhelminthes > Cestoda > Diphyllobothriidea > Diphyllobothriidae > Spirometra > Spirometra erinaceieuropaei. The sequence goes on along the minus strand of CACRXP010000049.1, from coordinate 1,245,853 downwards.
TTAGACAAAAATGTCCATTTTCAAATGCAGAAAGCTCTGTTTCATAGGACTCTTGCGGGTAAATTATTCTTCTTTCAAAGAAAAGCACGCCCAGATGCGCAACCGAAATCTTGTACAATAGTTCGACCATCGATTTCGATTATGTCAACCGTGTGTCCCGCAGCTGCGGCAGCGGTGGGAGCAGGGACGGTGACTTGCGCCACACGATAATTCGAAAATCTTATACAGATATTAGCATAGGCAACTGTCCGAATATATCGTAACGTACATTTTCTTTCAAATTTATGAATATTTTGCATGATAAAATTACGTGGACACATTTTCCACGCAAGAAAAGGACATTTACTTGAAGAGGATTGGCAACCTAACAAAATAAGCAACGCTTTAGGAGCTCAGAATTTATCCTATCAGATTCTGACACCAAGTTTCATGAGTTAGGTCACGTACTGTAATATAAATGCCGTTCCACACATCGTCGTGGTTTTGTAACGACGGGTGGATGAAACAGGAGGAAGGCGGGTTACGGGAACAAGCTCATTATTCAGCCATCCTGGGAAGCCGGATTTTCAGCTCCCTAGAATCGAGTCTCTGGCGCGCTGATCGTCGATTGGTCGTCTCTAGCGCGACGATCCCCTCACTGAAAACTCTCGAATGTTCGACCGGCCATCGATTGGGGCGCATGTGTGAGTCAAAGGCAGCCCACGTACTCGATGATGCATCACACGCTGATTGGTTAGCTGATCTCACGCGTGCATTTGGTGGTCGATTTGGCTTGCTGTGCCGTGCGCGGTCACGTCTTATCTCACCCCTCAGTCATCAGTCTGCTCTCTTTCTGTTTTCCGTAAGTGGCTTATTCTTCTCTGCAACAAGGACACGAGACTCGTCTCTTCGCCCTGCTCAGGGTTTGGTCCCTTCTTCATATTTGGAGTTTCGGTCTGAGCTTATAAACCTTAAATATACTGATCTACTCCAAGTTCGCAGTTAATTTCTAAGGAAATTAAAAAGCAACAGTTTCCCACACTCACCGCTTGGCTATTGGAAGACTGAAGCTAATCATGCCTCGTCAGCTTTGGTGCACCTGTCTGTTTGTTTGGTTAATCTCTCAGTTTCCAGTCTCAGACAGAAACTCGCCTTAATTTATCAACGATTCTGCCCTATCCCAAATTAGTTGAACTGATGATCTGAACTCTATAGTGATGCCAGCAAATATGCGTTTACCTTCCCGCACGTATGTTGAACTGCAGCTGGAGGTATAAGTAGAGGCTTCAGAGTATAATCAGGCATTCCACTGATGAAAGAGTTGAAGAGCGAGTGCAGTATGCAAGATGGACACTGCATGTCACAGCTTACTTATCTTTAAAGCACCAGCATATTAGATCATAAATTAGAGTAATTTCGTCATCCTTACTGAAGATATGCGTCACTTAAGACAGAGTTCTGATGCTTCATTCAAGGGTCATCGTGATTGGAATTTCGTAACACAAGGAATAATTCACACGGTATCAAATTTCTCACTTAGTGGCTCTTCATTGGGTAGATTTGACACAACTGCCCTGCCGTATCGCAGATTCCTTCTGTGATGTGGCGTCGAGAATGAGCAGAACGGACAGGACGAAACTTAACGTGGGAAGGTCCTTCACTGAGCTGATTGCGGTGCGGGACGTGCTCGTCTCGCTGTGCCTCAAAGCCGAATTTCGATCGACACTGCTGGTCTCACAGGACCAGTAGCAGCGCAGAATGAATACCGGCAAAGACGGAGGAGATTGGGGTGACCATTTCTGCCTCGTTATCCGTCTTCAGTCAAGTTCAACTCCGGTTTTCATAAATTCTGACTTCGAAGAATTATCTCGTTACTCTGCCAGTGAATGAGCGTACAATGGCCTCTCGATGGGTACTAGCAGTTGGCACTGTCGAGCTGGCGGTAGAAAGTGGGAATGGTACCCTCGTTCGTTTGACCCCTCATGTTTGAACAAAGGCTCACTAGTTGGTGGATCTGCACGCTCAAGCGCTGGACCACGTGACTTTTGAGAATAAACTAAACTAACGTCAGTTGTTGGCTCGCGCACGACTATGTTCTGGAATATTCACTTTGCCCCAAAACCCACACTCCTCAAAGGGCGTACCTTTTGCGCGCCCCGGGCAAATCCTGCCAACGGTTTTGGGTCCTCGAATAACCCCATAGCTCAACTGGGAGAACGACCATTACCCTACTACTCACGGTATTAGTCAAACTTCCTAAATCCAATTAGTCACACTTGCATCCCGTTGGGTTGTCAGAGGAAGTTCAGCCGTCACATGGGCAAGCGAGCAACCGTCTCCGGGAGGGACTGCAGTGTTGGTTTGTGCCTGAGAGTTGAGCGTACAGGCAAGCGTTGGAGACCAATAAGTAAAGGGCTGTTTACCCTGATTCCAGAGTATTCGTCACGTCATATAAGCGGGACGTTGTTTGATATATTCCCCCAACTCCATCTTTGAGCAAAAGACCATAGTTAGACTGTAAGCAATTCGTCTGTTTTCTAACGGCACCCACATTGCCTATAATAGATTTGCTATCCAATGAGATGTTGACCGAAACGCTGAAATATGTTTTCGATTCGAAAAGATTGCTTAAGTAGAATTGTATTATTAAGTATCATGCAGTACAACCCTAAGATCTTTTAGTCATGCTAAGATGCCAGCTCTTAGATAAGTTTCTTTCGGCCATCTGCAAAAACTGCACTCTTTAAAAATGATTAATTTTAGATTGGTTAGGGATTTTTAATTATAACAGGCATATTTCACGAGATAAATTACCTGCTGTACATGTAGCAGCAATTGAGTATCGCATTAAATGCTAACCGCAATCTTGGAATGTGCCTCTGATTAGAAGTGATTATTTAGCCGGGATTTTAATACTGATAATCGTACAGCATAATTGTAAGACGTTTCGGTCATGCTCAGATGCCGGCTTTTAGTCGAACTCTGCAAAAATGACAATTTATAGGCCATGAGTCTTTCACACTAATTTTAAATGTCCTTACAAATCCGAATTTATTATATAGAAAACACATAAAAAATATCCTTCTTTTATGCATTCGGTAGCGAATTGCGTTTTTACCATTTTTTCTTGAAGACGAAGAATCTTTTGGGGTAAAATAAGTTTTCAATTAAAAGATTTTTTAAGAGCGGGAAATGTCCCTTCATATAGTACCACTTCAGCTCGTTTGTAAATGATATTTATACAGCATGCAATCTAGTCGACATCCGTAGCACAATTTTACGAGTCCTATATGAAGTTTTCCTAATAGCGGAGAAAAACTTGAATTATTCCTTTAAGGGAATCTATGCGGCATGTAGCTTTGAAACCCTAAACGCAAGTATAAAGGCAGGTGGAGGAAAAATTATTCAGGGGTTGAAAAGTCTTTACAAACCAAAAAAGAGAGTAAAAAAGTGGAAAATTTAGAGAAGACACAAGTTGCTACCGAATGGCTGCAAGAAAGAATATTTTGCATATGTTTTCTATATGATAAATTTGAATACGTAGGGACATGGAAAATGAGTGGGAAAAGTTCATGCTATTTAAGTCGTCATTTTTGGGAGTGCAGTTTATGCAGACGGATGAACAGAACCTCATTCAGAGGCTGACATCTCGGTGTAACTGAAATATCTTAGCCTTTTGCTGCACAATAACTAGTCGAAAGCACATTTCAGAGCTTCGGTTAACATTCCATGCGATAGCCCACCTAATATACTTCGCGACTCCCTTTTACCAATTAAGTGACTATTTGTCTACTGGCGTCGACAAATGAGGGCTTTAAACTGGTGCGACTGGAAAGAAGCCAACCGTTATCACCTGCTTTCTTCACAGAGAATGCAGTGAAGTTAACAACTTGCGCCTCTCAAATGGGGAACAAAACAGTTGGGCAAGGATGCGGGCTGGATGAATGAAGGCGCTCACACGGTCTTCCAGCACTGTGGATGGCGTTCGTTCACGGAGGTTAGAAAGCTCAGACGAGAGTTATCCTTGTCCAGACCTGCCTTGGGATCTGGCTTCGCCAATAACCTGGCGACTGTCTTGCAGAATGACGAGCCAGAAATGGAATAGGCCCTCGTGGGAAGAAGTGCATTTGTGTCGTGTATTTTCAGCCTGTGGATGCGGCCCCGACTGCGCCATGCATTGACTACCTCTCGTCAAGGAGTTCCGCAAAGCCAGTTCGAGCGCAGGGGGGCCGGCGTGACGATCGACTAAAAAGTCGCTTGGCGGTCAGGCTTCTTGCTTCTCGCAGCTGCCTTAACTGGTGATCATCACAGCGGATCACCAACCTGGAGGACGTCAAGGCAGAAGACGTTTTAGCTCTGTGGGACTTCGGTTCTAACCTTCGAACCCCTGTTAATGCTCACGCATTCGCCTAGAGACTGCTGGCTGGTTTTTCGACATGGTAGCACCTAAGTCGATAGACGACAGTCGACTTCACCTTCTTATAGATGGGTTCTTTCAGGCTCTTCACCTTCCAGGGGTGGTGCCGCCTTCGTTCTTGTGATATGTTGCGATAAGTCTCTATGTACACTTGTTGTGCGCACCATAACTTGAAAGGTGCATAGAGCGTTCTTCAATCACTGCATATGGATGACCAATTTCGCCAAGCAAATATCACTAGAAAGCAATTCCTCGCATGATGAATGTCTTTAAATCTCTGCGGTGTTACCTGGGAATTCCTTTTTCCCGCTAATAGACTTGAACCGACTTCATAGCCCTTTTTTATGAATACGCTGGGTTTCAAGCGCGTTTTGATTGAAAATTAAACTGGTGCCTGGTCCACATCCTGAGGATTTGTTCCGTCCTCTGGGAAAACGACACCTAGTGGAATTGTTTCGCTACTAAGGTTACAAAAACTCGTTCGTAAATGTTCTTCAGTCACAGATGAAAAAACGGAATATTCAGTTTATCAGCAAATTATCATTACCCACGAGACAAGGGAGACTGGGATGGCCATTCCTGGATTATTAGCCGTCGCCAGCCAGTCATACCCAACCCCGAAGTATGAAACACCTGGTGCTCGACCCTGCGACCTGTTGGTTAGAAGTCCAACTTCTTTAACCACTAAGCCACGGGCTCGTTGTTCTGTCAACCAAAGCCGAACGCTGTTAAAAGGAGTTCCCATGGAGGAACTCAATGTAATTCTACCAAAGTGGAGGCCCCAAGCTTATTAACTTTTGGGAGGCTAGTATACTGGTAGTGTAAATATGATTGGGACACCCGATCTCACCCCCGGTTTTCTCGACTTCGTCTTCTCAGCGGGCTCATGCGGTTCGGGAGGACGAGCGCGGTAGATGCACCGCAAGTCTACTATCACTGCAAAATAATTCATGCGCAAGTCTCCTTCCTGCGTTCATCATGCTGTGCGACGGAGGGTGGACATCATCGTTGGTCAAACAGGCAATTCTTGCTGGGAAGGCTACTGTTTATCAGGATCAGGCCAAATTTCTTGATAGGAACCACGCTGCACACTGTATGCGTACCGTTAAACAGCGCAGTGAAAACACCTGTGCATAAAATAGCTGTCTCCTAACAGAGCTCAACAGTCAAAGCTGACTACCGGGTGCGGAAGTGACCTTCGACCTCGTAGGCAAAAAGAGACTTGTAGAGACCTGCCGTACAGGATGTTTTACTAGAGCATTTTCTGCACACGCGTTTGTGACGCAAGCTCCATGAGTCAGTTCCAACAAACTACCACATCCTGGTTGAGAGTGAAATGTACTATAGGGGTGCGCAGCACGTTATGCGCACATTTGAACCTGCTCATGCGTAGGCGTGGTTTCAAAACCGAAAATACGTTACAACGCAAGCGAGGAACGCTGAAAGATAATCACGGCCCAATGGTAGTGTTTGGAGTTCTGACCTGAAGTCCGGATTAATCCCTGCACTTCATAACAAACAGCACACCTGGAATGCACTGAAATCTTTCAGCCCTTGTAGATTGGGATTTAATCCATTCCGATTAGATCACAGTTGGTAGCCAGGAATGGGGAAGCCGACGGTGACCCTAACCCTAATCCTAACCTTTACCCCAACCCTAACCTTAAGCCTAAAACGTTAACCATTAACCCTAACGGCAACCCTAACCCTAACCGAAATCGTAAACGTAACCGTAGCCCTTAGACTTAGCCGTGACTGGAAAACCTAACCGTAATACTTAAACCCAATCGTACCTCAAACCCCAACCGTAACCCGAAAACCCAAGCCTAAAGGCATAACCCTAACGCGAAAATCGGAAACCATTAATCGGTAACCTAATCCTAACCTCAACCATAAAACGGAAGCCAAATGGGTCAGATGTGATTATGGAGCCCCACAAAATAGCCCCAGTAAACAAACCCCCAGCCACCTGTAATACGGAGCCTGGCCACCAACTGCAATCTAGCCTCCATTCCTACCTGGGTCGTCATTTTAATGTCATTATTTATGTAAATTAATCATCCTTTGCAATGTTACCAAACGCCTTGTATTCCAACATAAAACGAAATCAGTTTTCCTACTATCCCTTTTGGTAATCATAATTGTGAAAAAGTAATAGGAAGCTACCAAAAGGGGCACAAAACATTCGGTAATTCTTCCGATATTTCCCCGTTTGCGTTCTATTACCATTCTGTCTAGGGAGAACTACCCCAGCAAAAGGTCTCTACAGATGCCATGAATTGGATATGACATAATCGGGCGAATTAGATATTCAAATTCTCATCAGACAGGCGCCCATATCTAGTTATTAACCATCAGGCAGCTATACCTATCCTCTCTGCATTCTTTGCTGACTGAAGTTTATGAGTCAAAAGTCGTCTCTCATCAAAAGGGAGCTTTAAATCAAACTCCTTATTCAATGACCGATAGGTAAGGCTGTCTTTACTAACACACTGGCTGATCCAGCAATAAGACACGCACTGGAAGTTCACGTAACTTGATTGACTGGAAGGGCTCATGTGAACCATTTAAATATTCATAGTTCATGTCGCCAACTGTGTTAAAGAATGTTTTAGTCAACCTACTGCAATTGCAATAATACACAAGTAATCGTTCAATTTACCAGTGGAGTTGGACCAGTGGACGATGGACTCCTGTACGAGTCTGAAAGCTCAGGAAAATAACCAAGCGTTCCGGTGCTCGAATCTTCTTCTTCACTTATGTTATAATTAAATCCAGCCTTACTCTTGGATACGATATTCAAGAGTGTTCTCTAAAAAATTCGTTGCTACCTGACATGCAATTGGAAACATACAGTCGGTGCTTAACTTTACGAACAGAACTGCACGGTATTTGGACCTGTATGCTCCAAGGATCTGAACCATACTCTGCAAACATACTGAACTTCGCTGCGTATTCAAGGACTTGGCGTGGATGACGTACTTGCCTAACATTTCGCATTCAGTCGGGAGTAGTCAGTGTCCTACCAAAAATTACTCAATTTTCACTATACTGCCTGCTAACAGAAGCAGTGAGTCAGTATGCAGAATGTACTGGTCTTAAAAGGATGCCCATTAACTTTTCTTTTTTAGCTCGGAAGGCATCAAACCCATGATCTGCGGTCTCGTTCCCGAGGAAGTTTCCGGGGGAAGACAGGTAAGCACCACTTGCTCAGCCTATCCTATAAAGTTCGTTTATTAATCAGTCTTTTCCGAATGGTCCTCCTGTCTTTCACCTCTTTATCTGCCAAGTGCAGTGTTATTTTCAAAAAGTGTAGACAGAAACACACTGAGAGCAATGGGGATGATTTATTTACCATCTAGGTTTTCTTGCCGCAGATGACCTAATATGGCCTACTAAATCCTCAGTTCAGTTTACAGAACACACACACGCAGATTTGATCAAACCATAGATCTCATCAGCCCTGTCATTGTCCAGATGTTGAGCAGTGACATCGTGCCTGGAAATTAACATGAAAATGTGAGACAACTGTTCATTTTAGTTCTGTGGGATCATCATGTTTTACAACTTAAGGCAACGCACCATCGTCACCTCTGTGGACGTAAGAAAAGCCTTCCGATGGAGCACCTTTTGGGGTTACAACTGCGGTATATAAACATATACATGTGTTCTCGGAGTATTCCCTGATATTACTCGCTAACTAACGAAAGGACTCATTTAACGGATTGCACAAAATGATATCCCTACGCCTGCAAGCGTGCTGCAAAATCTGAGCTAGGTCCCAACACTCATATATTCCATCCTCAATGTACTTTTATCAGATGGCCAAACAATCCCAAAAGGCAGGCAAAGCCGGGGTGATGGCGTGCGCTCAACGAACCTACAGTTTCTACCTTCGGTAAATTAGTTGACCGAGCGCATTGTAATTTGGAGTTATACGTAAATTTACCAATATGCAAAATAGGGGGGTGGCGACAAAGAGCATGCTGCTTTCGTTCGTTAACCTTTGTAGAACAGGGACTGTTCAGATGCGACTAATAGTTCGACGACTAGAGAACTATACACCTCGTGTTGTCGTTACTGAGAGTCAAGATGATCACAAGAGTATCGCTAGCGTTCAGAATGACCTTGAGTTTTTCTGCGAAAGTTAACCAATGAGGTTTTTCGTGTGCAATCCAAGTAGTGCCAGCGACCAACCGTTCCGATCGACTCTAGTAAAATTACATTAACTTCATTGAAGTTTGTTACCATGAGAAAACTCTCGGGGAACAATATGGTATTTTAGACCGAGTATTTACACTACTGACAGGAGAATCGATGATAAATTGATTATCTTATCAACTAGTTAACTGAAAAGGACCGTTACAAACAGGGATACGCTTAAAAATTCTGCTTGAAATTGCCACTTATCGACGTGTTTGGTTTTACAATGTCTCTTTATTAACCGGAATACTACGTCCTAAATCTAGGTCATTGGTAATTGAGGTGGTGACGTCGGTTCATGGGAGAATAGCACAAACCGACCCATTAGCTACCTGAAGGAAAAAACCACCATATGGGCGACAGAAGTCACAAATGTACGATCAGCTGCCAGGTCGGCAGTAGAAAGGGCACCAAGAGCGATGCGAATAGATTGATACAGCCCCGTTTGGAAATTATTCTGCTTTGCTCCAACCAATGATAAGCTTGACCATCATCTGGAACGAGAAACCGAAAAAACAACGCATATGTTCTTCAGGCAGAGTCTACTAGATGGGTCACAAGCCCTTCATCGGACCGATGCTCACCAGCGCCTAGCCATCTGGCATTATCTGTGGCTGCAGATTTCGTAGTTAGTTATGCTGAATGAAGACAGAATAAAGCCCAACCAGTGCTGCATCAATCTGCCCGCATCTTTGTCGACATCTCCTCTGCGTTTATGGCCTTAGCGCGTTCGTCCCTTCTCTGCTTCTGATCCCAATGCGACATCGGTTGAGGGCATGTTAGAAGTCATTGCTTGGCGAAAAATCTTGACCCCAACAGCTCGGAAACCGTCTTCACTGATACAGTTCGATAATGCTATTTCAAGTGTAGCTGGGGGACGGGACGTGGGGGTTGTTCTCCCAACTAATTTGCTGCACGGAATATACTCGCCCCATTGTTCTTTGGACCTCATTTTAGAACCTTACGGGCAGAATAAACAAGGGCAGAAATAAAGGAAAGTGGATTGTCGATTTCCTGCTTACTAAATGTCATATGTCAGTTATGGTCATCTTAGCCTTCTTCTCCTTAACGGCATTTGTTAAGGAGGTATTATTGCTTATTCACATAATCATAAAATCTGACGCTCTATGGAACCTGAGGAAGGCGGTTCGAAGTCAAATAAACGTTAACTTGTAGTTTTGGATTCGCATCGCCAAATGCTATTTGATTTTGTGCAGTCAATCATTAATTCAAGGTTAGCTTCGGTGCCATTATCATCGACTCATCCTCCTTAAGGTCTTCACATAGGAATCCAATGGAGATCTACCTTGACTACATTGCGATGTCATTAGCGGATAAAGAACACACGTGCTTTTTGGTGCGATAATTTTCTGCGGCTTACACCTTTTCTAATTTCACATGTCTAAAATATATCTGAAACCTTTTATCGGTCTGATAAACCCCGCAAGAACAGAGTTATTTTTAAAGTTGAAGGAAAGATTGAAAATGAACATAATTAGCTGCCTGCTGTCGTCAAACTGCTAGGAGCACACCGCCACCGCATCCGAAAACCAATGTGTTCATGGCACCTGTACAGTTTATGGGCACTTATGGGTCACACGATGCAAAAACTAAATATGCATACCTAAGCGTTTGATGACGTGTGCGAAGAGGTCCACACGTATTAGTCGCTATCGGTCGTTCCGTGTTCTCGGGACTTTCGGAGATACAAGGAAATGCAAATCCTCGCAACCGTATTTCAGGTTGTAGCTAACTGACTAGTTGTAATTCCGATCACTTTATACAGGATCTCATCAACCAGTAGAGGCGTAACAGCGGCCCAAGATGGGCAGTCGTAGGTAGCTATCCATTCTTTACACAAGACTGCCTCGAAAATGGTTTCATTTTGGATTCGCAGTCATTTTGCATGACTTGAATTGAGCGTCCACTAAAGAGGGCTGGCTGTAACGTTCAGGAAGAAACTGATTACCCGAGAGATGTAGACAGCACCAGTCAGCAGTTCTGATGAGTGAAAACATGTGATTAGACTCAGTTTGACCAGTTTTTGTCGCGTAGGTGGTTAGCTGTTCGTACAGAAGAAGCCAGTTAGTTATCAACTAACCAGAGCCCTGCGACTAACAAAGCAATGAAGCGCACTGTGTTGGTTCGGGTTAGGATAATGCCCTTGACCACCCTTCTGAACGAATAAGTCCCGCCTCATTGGACCACAAATGTCTGCGTTCCAGTGTTCAGCGAATCCAATTACCTCGTAGATTGTTGAATATCCGTCGTTCACTCAGTGGCGTGGAGGAGGCAGCTTACTAACACCACGGAGGAACATGTTGTTAACATACAACTAGGCACGTGCTAAGGTAATCTATAGGCGCCGATATCACTAGCTGACAAGTACCGTGCTGACCTACACCAACGCTCACACGTCCCCGCAGTCGCGGCGGCATGAATGTTCGGTACTGAATCTGTTTCTTGCACCCTTGTCAGCTTAAGGAAATGCGTTGGCGCCGTTTCCTCAGAGGCCGCCGTCCTCACGCCCGATGCCTGTTCCAACCACATATGCGAGGACCCTTGCTCTCCTTCTTCTCCTCCTTCCAAGAGTTTTAAGTACCCGGCTATCCGCGATCGAAAGCCCACTGTTGTGCCAAGCTCGCACATCGCCGCTGCGACAGTGGATCTTCTATGGACGGCTACTGTCACGGCTGACCGCGACTCGTAGTTCGAGTTCGCATTGTAGCGCATATCCGGAGCGTAAGAGCGCCTCTATATGGTAGGCGCGTGCTCTCCAATACCGATCAGGCGCCCAGATAACCACCAGTATGTCGAACACTGTTGATGTGTCCAAAACCACCATAAGCACTTTTTTGGCCTTCTCCGATTTATCCAAATGCCACTCGACTTGGGCGTGATGTCCAAAACATGTAGATGGCTCTGTCACCAACGTCTGAGCAATTTCCACATCGTCTACGCTTTTATAGATGGCCAACTGGTAGTAATTTCCAATGATTTGGCGCGTGGAATCCGCACTCGTCAGCTCACGGAATGCTTCAACTCATATGACGTAATCATGAAACTGACTGAATACAACTTTGGAGACCGAAAACTGATGTCTCTGGACCGCATGTTGGAAGGTAATAAGACCAGACTGTTTCCGAAATCTCGAACCTAGCAATCACCGACCACCTTTCTCGTCTCCTGGACATGACTGCCGCTATGGTTTTAACTTGGTAGTCAAACTAGCGGATTTTCCAGTTCTTCAGCGATATCACAACCACCCCCAACAGCGAATAGTGTTGATGCCTACAGGGTACTGATCTGGACTGGCGACAAAGAGTTGAACTTAAGGCAAAAGACTACTTTCCCCGCGTCTCAGAGCAGCTTGCTGCGAACATTTCCTAAATGCCTCCCTATGCCAATTAAGGCTGGCAAATATAGTGGCTATTTAGTTAGTGTCTCTTATAGGGCTATCCCCAAGTTAACCTAGTGAAAATATCTTCACGTATTTCTTTTGATCCGAAAAGTGCACTTGGTCTTATTCCTGTTAAAGCGCCCACACAATCAAGTTAAGCAATTGCTGAGGAAGATCGTGGCCACTAGACCCCCGGTTAGGCAGAAGCACAGTGCAGCAAGTGTCTCCGTGCAGGAATTAATGCAGTAAATCTTCGTTTCTTGTGTTCGTTAAGCATACCAGTCATTGTTAACGATAGGCGCTCCCAAGCACTGTCTGGACTTCAGCAAGTGCTGCTCTCACTGATAAATTCCTAAAGTATACTTTTTTGGAATTACGCAACCCAATGAACCATGAGGGTTATGCTGTGTGAAATTTCACAGACATAACCCTGTTTTTCGAAGTGATGGAAGTTCTCTCCACGTTGGAACGGTGGCGGTGGAGGAGGCCTAGCCGTTCTACGTCTGATTACAAAAGTAGAGCGAAATGCTGCCGGACGAAGTTTGACCACTAGCCAAGGACATGTCACGCGCATCTCTCAGAATGATACTGTCCGGATTTATTGAATGCCTTTTTGTCAGTCATTGACGCAGAAGCTGGCATCTATGACGCCTTCTTGCGAGCCGCGTACAGCCAACCACCCGATAGTTCGAGCGTCTCTTTCGACGATGTCCACCGTGTGCCCCACAACAGGTGGTAGGAGCAGGGACGGTGACTTGCACTGGGGTTTATAGTGCCAATAGACTTGCGCTGCATCTACCACACTCCTTCCTCCTCCCTCGCCTGAGTCCGGTGTCAAGACAGAGTCAAGATGATCGGAGACGAGGGAGGCCGCAGGTGGATGGCTCGGACGGATCCTCACCTTGGCGCTCCACTCCGCACCCACTGGTCCTCTCACCAAATGGCCAGGATTTTGAATCACAAAACAATGGGGTGGTGGCAGTTGTCCCAGGTGTGCGACGACTGCCTACGCCAGGGTCTACCAACGCACTCCGTGAATGTTGGCATTTGTTATTGCGCAAAGATAACGCCTGCCAGAATCCGATGTGGCGCCCGTGTTGGTCCAGCGCATCTACCACGTGGCCCGTTTGGGGGCAGAACCGACCACCCACCAACCTGGCGGATGATCCTGCTGTTTGCGGCGAACTAGGCTTCCGAAATCAAGAAGTAATTATGGAATGAGGTTTAGCAAGTTCGGCTGTTCATGCTCAGCTGACTACCGAGTGACATGGTCCTCTGCCTCTAGCAAATATGTAATGTGAGGTATTTTGATTAATAAAGACTTGGAATAGGTAATGCTGATGAAATACGATAGCACACAGTGCTTTTCATCGTTAAAGGTCCCAACAACTTTGACATCCTCGAAGAGGTGACATTTCCATTTACGAGAGTGGTTGGTGAAAAATTTGAAATGTCAGGAAACGGTGCCAGCGACTCAAGATAAAATCGCACCCAAGTTTTGTTTTTTTCTGCACTTTTCCAACTGAATAGGCGAGACAATGGTGTCCGCCTGAAAACAGCTTTCTAGCCCTGAAATTCAGTTGTTTCCTGACGTGATTTCGCTGAGGGGGGGGATCTGTTTTGAAAGTCTGTCGGTGTCTGCCCTCTCTAAGTAAACACAACTCCACCTTCAAACGACCTCTTCTTCTACAGCGGTCTCCGCTAAGATTATCGGCGAGACACAAAAAATGGCGATTCAGTGAAATGCGACCAAGCAGGCAATCTGCTACGAAGTGAATCAGAGTCGTTCTGAAGGACTACTTATCAATTATACAGTTCCCCTAAACAGTTCTTGTTGAGGAAATTACGATCGAAATCTTGACTTGCTTCCGAAGGCAGTTATTGTGATGGATATGAGCACAACGTAAATTCGAGCCAAGACTTTAACGGAAAATGGTTAGCAGACTGACCAATACAATCTTCATTTCATCTGACAATCGCTGCTACCTCCTTAAAACAAAGGTAATGATGGACTTGGTACATTTGGTACACTTAAAACAACCCCGTCGTATGCATCTAGATTCGGTCTGTTCCAAATATGTCTCTGGGAGGTGCAAACAAGAGCAGCAGCAACAAATAAACGCAGTTTTGCGCAAAAAGATGAAAAGATCCCGATCCCCAGTACACAGATTTTACCTGTTTAACCATTCTTTTTGAACACAGGTTTTCTTTCAGACAAGTGCAGATAACTGAAAATCCCAGAGGAATTTATGAAAGGCAAGATGCTGGGGTCGCCTTTTAGTATACTAATAACCTTTTACTCCACTAATTGTGGTGAAACGTTGTGGCGGTTTTATGTAACTCACTGATCCAAACGGCCACAACAAACACCAAAACGAACGTTGACTGGTTAGTAAACAAACATTGGTGAACTTGACTCCGATCGAGATTGCTAGTTTTGTCCGATAAATAGCCTCGAAAGGACATTATTTTTGTACTTCTCGCTTTTAAATTTAAGTGTTTTGTTAACAGTTAAAGCACGGATGAGTGGCAAATTAAAAATACGGGGGAACAAGAGAACAATCAAATCCCTAAGCCGCATTCCATCCAGATTGCTGATATGTTTTGTCAGCCAGCAGAATCCTCTTCTCCAAACATCACCCAACTGCGCTTTAGACCGGCTGAAGAAAAAAATACCTCGGCTGTTCTTATCAGCTCTTCGACATGGCGCTTCGATCTGTGTTGGAAATTTATTTAAACTCCGCTTTTAAACCATCAGTCCTAACTACGAGAACCCTGGTGAGTCTGCTCCTGTCTGTCAACTCAGCTGCGTATCGCCCGAAAAGTTGACGGATGGCGGACAGCGAAATGATAGTCACTAAAAGTTAATCTCCAGATGATTTATGGGGCTTTCCGATCTTAACAATAAACCGTCGCCGACCATGTGAAGGTGATATCTCCGGTCGAGGCTGGACATTGATCTGTCAAGTCGGTTGCCTACAATGGTCGCAAGCTAGCGCGAAATTATACGATGGCGAATGCTGCGTACGATTCAATAAGATCTCACTCGCCGCCCTGCCCAATCGCGCAGCCCTCAAATGGTTTCCGCCAGGGGTGGATGGTGACTTCTCCCTCCGAATTCACAAAGTAGGAAAGATCATTCCTCCATCAAGTCGCCCCGGGTAACCGCTGTTAGGCGCGACACGGCTAAAACGGATTTCTGGACGACCAGATGAATGTGACCAGTACGCTTGGGTGAAATTGGCGAGAGCAGCTGCAGCCAGAGAAGTATTTTTGCGTTCCAAAACAAAAACAGCCCCCAAGGTAAACTTCCTTCAAGAACTCTAGAGGGCAGACGGCCCGGCGTGTTGGATCTTCCAAAAGAGTCCTTTCTTTTAGTGGATTCGCTGTTAGAACTGAGGCCACTGCTGCGTTCGCGGTGATTTTCGACATGCATGAAACGAAAAAGACTTACATTTGGGTCTTAAAGGGGTCATTCACCCAGGACCTTGTTGTCGCAATTAAATAAAGGAATCCTCTGCGTGATGGCGGTCGTCATGAAGGTATATTATTCAGGCTCAAATGAACTACTGGGTAAGCAGCTAGTATTGATCTCAAGTCCAAATAGTTTTGCGCGAACTTGACAGTCGCAGGGCACCTAGGACCGACCATACTTTCGATAACAGGACCCCAATTCGCAACTGCTAGCCGTATAGTCAACGGTAGTTGACTATTTTGACCACATATGCTCCTTGATACAGAAGCCTATCAGGTAAGTAATGCAACATTTGTGGGCATACATAGACGACTAGACAGTAAGTACGGAAGCTTTCCTGTGCCTTCATTAGTCGGCTATAATTCTGATGTGTGTCTGTTTGACACTTCGTCAACGTTATTGGTACGGGCCTCCACCGTCCCAAGGCTGCAGCAAAACGGCTCAGCGTCCACATCCCGCTCTCCTCCTACACACAGAATCCTCCAGGAGTAAGACAAAGTTAACTTTACTACAGACGAGAACCAGAATCGCAAACTATTGTACACGTACAGTGGTTCGACCGTTGTTACTAACGATGTCCATCGTGTGATTCACAGCAGGGGGCAGCAGGGTCTCTGACTTGCGCATGAATTCGTTTATGGTAACATTGGACTTGCGCAGCATCTACCGCACCATCTCCTCTTCTCCCACCTGGGTCCAGTAGCAAGACAGAGTCAAGGAGACCGACCGCGAATATGGGCACAGGTGGATGGCGTAGTGAAAACCCGCACCTAAGCGCATGTCACCGCGCACCGTGATAGCTTCAAGCGCGTCAGGTTGTTCATGGTGAGGAATATGCACTAAGACGTCAACCTCACTCTCTCCTCCCACTCCAAGACACCTTGCTTCTGCCCAAGCCGGCCAGACGTCTAATGTGGGAAGTGGGTACAGTGGCTAGTATAGCTAATGACTCCGGCTGCGCGCGCCACAGGCACGACCTTGCCCCCCACATCAAGGTTTCGTGCAAAATTGAGTAGACTGCTCGGATCTCACATACAGCAGCAACAGAGTCGAAAGCAGAAAGGAACCGAAGAGCCCACTTCCGGCTTACGTGAAAAGTGCCGGTGGTGTGGAATGTTAGAAGTTTGTATGTGTTGTGCATCCGTTAAGGGAGGAATATGTGGCGATGTGGTCATGTATGCGGTGATATCTCGCGGGCTCACGCGATGGCTAAATCTGCAATAACAATGCGGCCGGTTAAAGCGATGGCGTCTGGTGTACTTTGGTGCCCCAAGCACTTTTTCCCCATTCTCTGTGCTATGGATTGGCAATTGACCGATCTGACACGCGATCACAATGGTAAGTGGTTGGAATCGAGCTCACAATTCTGGTGGTGGGGGTGGTGGTTGACAGTGCGTCTGGGGTGTTCTGTCCGGTGGCGGAATTGGGAGAAGTAGTGATGATGGTGGTTGTCATCGTCGTAGCGAATGCCTTGGCAGAAATGATGGAGGTGGCGGTGATCGAAGGCGGCGGCGGGACATCAAGATTGTGATCATTGGTTAGGCGTGTTGTCGTCCTCATGGACGCTGTTGGAGTTGTAGCAGGGTAGGCTGGGAAAGCAGCTGTTTTTTTATTGTGCTGCTAGTGCATCTGGTCCGGAGATGTCCGACGGAAGGTTCGTTGACTGCGCAGGTATGTTGCTAGGGGTTTGACGCTGGCATCGCGAGCCAGGAGCACCTGAGGTTTTCAGGCCTCTTGACTTTGACAGCGGCGATCCGGTTGGCCTCCCAGATTACTGCTCCCGCCTTCACTGCTCTTCTCCAGACCGTGCGATCTCATGGGGGGTCATCCTAGGTCTTCGGGTTGATTTGTCACTCCTTCGAGAAATTCTTCAGGATGCCCTTGTAGCGGCGGGCTTGACCTCCTTGTCAACGAGCGCCCATAACGACATCACCATAGGGGAGTCGTTTGGATAATTGCCAATTGTCCATCCTCTCTAGGTGGTGGATCCATCGTAATTTCAGTTTTCTCAGTGTTGACGATTCCGATTCTCTTCATACCTTCCTGTCATCTCACCTATAGTTTCCTCCGGAGACAACCGAGGTGGAAGTGATAGGGTTTTCGCCCTTGTTTCTTGCAAGTACTCAGGTCTTCGTGTCCCACAATAGCGTGGTCAAGATGAAAGCTTTGCGCACCCTGAGATGGAGACCGCGACCATTCTATACGGAGCTCTGCAGGCGGCTGAAGGCTTGGCTGGCTTTCGAGATCCGATATGCGACTTCATCGCCAATTTTAATGCTGCGGGAGAGTGTGTTGCCTAGATAGGCGAATTTATCTAGGGTTTTCACAGATGAGAGTTGAGTTTCAGTTAAGGACCGTGAGGAACAGTCACCATTTACATGGTACGACCTACTACCCACGCATGTATGCCCTCTAACTGGGCAGCCCCACACCCCCCTCCCTCCACACACGATAGTTCGACCGTCGCATCCGTGTACCCCACAGCAGATGGTGGGAGCAGGGACGGTGACATGCGCAGGGGTTTATAGTGCCAGTGGACTTGCGCTGCATCTACCACACACACACACACACACACACACGTACTACAGTTTGACCATCTATTCCGACGATGTCCACCGTGTGCCCCAGAGCAGAGTGAGCGCAGAGGCAGTGGCTTGCGCGGAAGTTACTTTATAGTGAGGATTGGCTTCCTCTGTATCTACCGCATTCTCTCCTCCTCTCCCAGCTGGATCCGGTGTCATGACTGGGTCAGGAATACTGGAGGCGAGAGAGGACCGAGTGGCTGGCGCGGCGGGAGCCTGAACCTGGGCGTCCACCACTCCAAACCCCATGTGTGACATTCGTTGAGTGCACATCCTCAGTAATGAAGCCCGTGAGCTGGTCTGACCCCCGTGTTGGTCCAGCGCATCTTCCGCGTAGTTAGTCGTGGGGGCATACACACGCAGGCACTGAGCAAGCGGTCACATGTCGGGTGTAACCGTTGAGGGAGCAACGTCGTTAAACCGAAGTCTTGTCCACTCCATCCCATTAGGCAGCACCCGTTGGTCTTATTTGCTGTGAACGAGGGGCGAACATTCAGGTCCCTGCGGCTTATCTCACATACGTAGGAAAAAGACCAATCGGACACCGGCGTCATTTTTCTTATTCTTCCGGGCTTTTGATTTCGTAGAGGCCTCCGCCGTCAGATATCAGAGCTGTCAAAGGGCACTGTAACCAATTCATAGCCAGTGTTACAGATATGGAGACGGCTGAACAGGACTCTATGTAAGGACATAAGGGAAATAGGCCGGTTGACCAAGTTCTCGCCAGAAGTTCAGGCTGGCTGTCCTGACATCGGGCCCAGGTGGGGGAGGGGGGGAAGAGAGGGTGCGGAAGATACTATACAAGTCTACTATCACTAAAGACTAATTCACGCATAAGTCACCGTCCTTGCTCTCACCCGGATTTGGAGCATACGGTGGACATCATCGGTTACGACGGTCGAAATTTTGTGATGAAATAGCCAGTTGACGCGAGTGGAGACTGATTGACAGTGGTGTTGCACGCAGGTTTTTGTTGTTCCAGCCAGAGATGTTGTTTGGCGGTATGCCTGGTTGACTGAGAGTATGGATGAGGCAGAGACAGAAGGGACCTCTTACATGCGTCTACATTCCTTTCGCTTATTTGTTGGCTCAAAAAGTCTGCATTGGAAGCCAGCTATACTCCATCCCTATTTCTGGTTAGTCAGTCTGACTAACAGTCACTTTTCCAGCAAACGCTAGTTGCCCCTTTGAGCAATGTGTGAATACTGTTATGGTCATCGCACCTGCCAGGATTTTCACATGTTTTGGTAGACGAGAGCTCCTGCAGAGCTCTTACGAGAATGCAGCCGCAACGACCTTCACTGATGACTGTGAACTCCGTGAGAACTATCTGGGAACCTTCACAGCTGACTGGCTGTCTGAATCACCACATTTGAGCTGTGCATGAGTGTGAAAGGCTAGGCACGGCGTGCCAACATCACCAAAGCCTGTTTGGAACATTGTACACGCGCTCAACATGTTTCAAAACTGCTAGGAACCTCCCAGTTCGGAAAAACTGCAATATTTAGGGTTCAAGTTGTTAAACCTGAAGTAAAAGAATACGATCTTGAGGCGAACATATCCAATAATTTGGTTTAGAAACGTCTAGGAAAGAGAGTTGATCAACAGTAGTCGTCTGGAATCTGCAAGAAACGTCATAGTTCCAAACGGAAAGCACAAAATATTGATTTACCGGCATGAATCATAGGAACGCTTTGACTCGAAACAAGAAACAAGGCTCCAAGCATTCTTTTGGTGTCAGGAGGCGGATTAAACGCCTAAAACCTGCAGAAGAGATTGAAAATGAACTTTATCGACTTACTGGGCACCGTCGTCCCCATGAAAAGGAGAAGACTGGCCGAAGTTCCCGATCATAAAAAGTCTAATCGACGGCCAGCCAACTAGCCAAACAGGGTAATATATAGGTTGACCTGAAGCACAACCCAGCTTCTCAACTTTTAAAGTAGATGTACAGTGTCACACGCAAGAATACGCGAATAGATCACAAAAAACGGCCGCTCAGCACTTACATCATCAGTTATGCGCGCACTCACGACGGTTCGACCGTCGATTCCGACGATGTCCACCGTGTGCTTCATAGCTAGGTGCAGCAGACACGGTGACTTGCACGTGAACTAGTTTTTTTTGACGGAAGACTTGCGCAGCATCTACCGCACTCTCTCTTTCCCACTGCCCACCTGGACCCGATGTCAAGGCAGAGTCACGAAGACCGGAGACGGCGGAGGGCGCAGGTTTACACTCACACTTGCCCAAGAAAGCACGGCAACGACCATGAAAAAGCCAAGAGACACCATCCCATATCCTACCAATGTTGAATTTCAGCACAGTTTGTCCCGTTTGCGATTAAACTATCTGAGTTACACGTTGATTAGTAGCCACAGTTGACAGCTTTATCATGCAGACCAGTAACTGACGATTCCACCGACCAGGTTACTGTTATCGTACATCCTGTCGACTGAGGACGTCCCCAATTATGCAACCCAAACGGTTGGAAAGTCGCGAACTGTCCACATAAACATAAAATAGTTGTTCGGAGAGGAGAATCGTTATCTCGTGGTTACTCAAACTCCAAAACATAAGTGCGTTGGCATCGAGGTAAGGAAAATAATTCGGTTAGGTGACGAAAAGGCAGCAGGGAAACAATGCAGATGTATGATTGCGGCCACAGGTGTATAGTGTTTTGTACCCGACCAATCAGATCCCACACGGCCCGACTATGGACAGATCAGCTCCAGGATTGGCTGGGCTTGTAGAGGTCGGCATGTTCAGAATAACAGTACCGTCATTGACAGGTGAGACTAGAATAAGCGCTTCTGGCTTGTTGGCCGTCATCAGCCAGCCACAGCCAACTCCGAGGTTCGAAGTCGCAACCTGTTGATTAGAAGTCCGGTGCCCTAACCATTGAGCCAGGGGCTCGTTGTTCTGTCCGTATTACGCTCCGTCGTGCGGCCGGTGACAGGGCTCGAGAGAGAGAGAGCTCCAAGGCACGACCCCACTAAAAGGTTCCATAGCGCGGTCGGTGCGCGTCCCTGTACCAGAGGTCAGTGTTTCAGTTTCAGTTTATAAAAGGCAAAATAGGCGAGCGCCTTTGAACTCCCTACTGGTTACAAGTCGTCGGACGAAAACATTGATAAGTGGAAAGATGAAAAAGGAATTTTGTACATAATCGCGGACAGCTACCAGCTATTCGAAAAAAGAGTATTTGGGATGACAGGTCATTGGCCTGAGCGACTGTAGAAAGAACTTTTTAATGTCCCCTTGCGGACGGATAGACCGTCCTGACTATTTATCATCACCCAAAGAGGTTAACTGTTATTCAAATCTAGTCAGTAATATGTTGGCTTGACATTTGATAAGTATACCGCTTGGAAAATGATGCTTGAGTGCATGGGTGAAATACAACACCTTCATATTTGAATTGCATGTTTGCATTGGTGATTATCAAGACCATAGTATAGACTGATCTGCTCCAAGGTAGCAGTTAATTTCTAAGGGAATTTAAAAGCAGCAATTTATGAACTGGAGTATCAATCAAAAAGCACACGGGGAATTCTGGGGACCCATTTAAGAGCCGAACCTCTCGCAGCGAAGCACGCGTCTGGACATTTAGTTAGCACCTGTGCTGCTAGCATAGCATCCTCTAACTGTAAACTATATTCCTGGCTACCTGTCGACAGTTAATGAATATTACGCTATTACCCGCTGTGGCTGATGTACTTTGATCTCAATATTCGTACAACACATTTGGGTCTGGCCATGACGTAAACTGCTCTACTCCAAACTAGCAGTTGATTTTTAAGGAAATTAAAAAGCGACAATATCAATACATTGCTTGGAGGCGTCTGCCGTCTGGGCTCAACCGCAAGGGCAGGCGCTGATTTGTTAGGGAAATCTGACTTTTTGGCTTTTACCCATACCTACGCCTACTAGACATCAGTTCTCGCCGAAAAAATTGGTCATTATCGACATTGCGAGCAGCTCTCGAATAAATGGGTGAATGGTTAAAGACAATTCCGTTTCTGCACCATTTATGAGCAAAGCAAGCGGTTGATCTATGGGTTGGCAGGCGGTTGCTCAAAGATTCTTCTATTTAAGTTGGCTTGACAGCGACTTTGTTAACGATCGTACAGCGTCAACAATGTTCCATCCAACTCTTTCAGAAAGCAGTGCTCATAACCTCTGTAGGAAAAGGGTCGGAGTTGCGAAGGCCAGCGCCCCGAGTTAAGAGACAAATTGTGACTTTCACAGATAAGCAATCACAACGGGCAAAGTCATGCTGGCGTATTTACAACCAGGGGTTTTTATTTATGCCAGCACAGTTAACATCTGTCCGGATTGCCCCTTTAACTTCTCCAGATACTTCCGGCACTTGGAGATGCTGTAGGCCACAGAAGGACACCGGATGGTCTTTAATTTTGATTTCTGACTCTTTTACTGTCGTCAGCCACAAGTGTCCCACCTTCCGGCCGAGGAGACCTGAGAGCTAGTCAGAGAGGCCAAATGGACTAGAGGTCACACGTCCAGGGTTTC
Source organism: Spirometra erinaceieuropaei (assembly GCA_902702965.1). Lineage (NCBI taxonomy): Eukaryota > Metazoa > Platyhelminthes > Cestoda > Diphyllobothriidea > Diphyllobothriidae > Spirometra > Spirometra erinaceieuropaei. Next base: position 1,223,267 of record CACRXP010000049.1, on the reverse strand, counting down.
TAGGAGGGGAGGGGGTTAGGCTATGTCAGGCCGAATCACGCCGAAAAGTTGTAAATGATCATTACTCTCCCTCATCCTTCCACCAGTAACGTTTTCCGGTTATTCGCTGCTAGTCACCAAGAGGCCGGCTAGAAGGACTCTAGATTAGATCAATAAGGCCTACGGAATGCACCCCCCCCACCCCCCAGTCAGTGACCAATCTCATGAAATGTTGATAGAAATTCTGGTATGCGGTTTCGATTTGGAAGGGTTACTCAAGTGGAGTTGCAATAATAATTAACGTTCAGCATAGTCCAATAAGATTTCAGACACAACTGGGTGTTGGCTTTTGAATTCACTTCTTTTCAATTGCCTGAAAAACCGCAGCCGGTATAAAATGTCTGTCTAAGTAGTATGTATTTTTCCTATTGACTTTCGATGTCCTCATAAGCTCACATATATTTTATAGAAAATACAGATATAACTATTCCTCTGTGCATTTGTTTGGAAGTAAATCACGTCTGTTTCCAAGTATTCATTCGAATAAACAAGACCTTTCTGTTTTGAAAAATCGTTTAACTCTCGAATAATATCGAACTCCATCTGTCATTGCCTTTATGTCTACGTTTTTCAGTCCAAAACTGCATACTTTCTTCGTAAGGAAAATCGTCCATTCCTCTATTTCATTTAGACAATATCATATGGGACTCATACAATTTTGCAATGGATGTGAACTATGTTGTACACTTCATAAGCAGCATCAAAAACATTCAGATACACTGTGTGAAATGAATTTTCATGGTTCTAGAAATCTCATAACTACAAACTTTCTAACCGAAATATTTCCCTTACTCGAAGATGAAATCTGAGAAAGACGTGATTTTCTCCCAAAGAAATGCAAGGACGAACATTTATATGCTTGTTCTCCTATTCAATATGTTGGAATTTATGAGGGCTTGAGTAGTCATTTTTTATCGACTGCGGATTTTGCAGGCGGTCGAAAGGAAGTACCTGCAAAAACCAACATCCTGGCCTATCTGAGATATTAGTAGATTACGCTGGCCGCCAAGAAATCTTCCCAAATCGATCTTATCAGAATTTCTGTTCACATTTCTTCAGATCAGTCGCTGAATGTATCATAAGGTCAGTTAGTTGAACTCCACGTCCGAGTATGCAGACCGACGGTTACAGCTGAATTCACTAAAGTGGGTGAATAAAACCTGGTTAGAGATTTCGCTTGTGGATTATAGCGTTCTCCGACGCATTCCTGCTCATTTTTGGCACACTTGCGGAGTAACCTTTATTGCGGTGGATCAGAAGGGATTCCGACTGGAGGACATTCGGCTCTTTTAAGTCGCATTATGGGTTTTGTAGAAAACACTAAAAACCAGATGGTAGTTTACTAAAAGTGACTACCCGCCACTGTTGCTTCCTTTCAGAATCACACTCCCAGCAACGACCGAGAGCAATTCCGTTGACTCCATCTCAGTTCCCAGGCCAATCCAATCATGCACTATCGCCCTCGCCGTCTACGCGAGACGCCACAAGTTCAGCTTGTGATTCTCCCAAGTGAGTTATACTTCGACGAGGTTTAAGTTCTCCAGTTCAATTGTTCACCGGTTTTGCATGATCGGTAAGGTAGAGAATTAACTAGACACCTGCCTTTATCTTCTTTCAAGTGGAGTTTATAAATTTGGGCCAGACGCGGAAATGCAAACCTCCGTACTAGAGATGGCCTTTTGCTAAATTACGGAGGAGTCCTATCTTAGCGTCATAAATTTTACCATGACCTTACATTATACTTCATAGCCCTAACTAAAAACCTGACAATAACCCTTACCCCCTAGTAGTTAGCGCAAAACCACTTGTAATACGGGGGGTGGTCCGTTTTCCCGTACCCTACCTAAGTGAATAGTATTAGTCTAAAATATTTTCTCAGAACAATTTCGAAAACAAGCTTAAAGGTGATGGGAGCAATGATTTTGTGCCATTCCGTTCGGTCAGGTAAAACCAGTCCAAAAGGGAACTTAAGGTGACTGGAAAAACACTTTTTGCCTGAAGAGGTCGGTCTTTTTTCAATTCTAAAACGCGAATCACAGCATAACTACTCACGGTGTGCTGTCCTCAGAACATTGGTGGATTTTTACATGCCGCCGTGCCTGGACAACTATTTAGAAAATCTTGAAGGCACCTTGATGCATCCGTCATAAGTTCCTTGGAGATCAGTATCCATGTTCAGATGCCCATGCCTTCCTCAAAAGTGAAGATCTTTTAGTACAACGTCGAGATTGATCAACAACTCAGCTTATCCATAGGCATCAGGTTTAGGCTGTTTAAACTCAGAGGAAGGCATTATCCTAGTCGCATGGAACAGTTTTATCGTTCAGCTGCAGACACTAGGGTGTAAATACGTATCTAAAGTTCGGTGCCACTTGTTCCATGAATAATTTAAGGGAAATTATTTAGCAAGAAGACTCGCTCTTCGACTGACTGGCAGTGGTAAGACAGAGTGGACTTAAAAATTACTTACAAGCTAACGCACTGGAGCTAGAGCCTCTCTGTTTACTGAACTGACACAAGTGGATTATAAGAACATCTGCTCCACCCGACACTTGTTTTACTTCTCTAGCTCGAAATCCATTCTCTCGTGGTGTCATAATGAGTTCTAATAGGATTTAGTTTTTGACATATGGGGGAAGCTTCGAAGGAAACCGGGTAAGCTTCAAAATAGCCATGCAAGAGCAACATCGTATTTTGAGCTTCATTCATAGCAGTGGAAATAAGTCCTAGTTTAACTGTTCCCTTTATGCTGAAAACACAGGGAAGGTTTTTAGTCGCAGACTCGCCAGCGTTCGCAAAGGAAGATGTGTCGTGGGGAGGGTAGGAGCGCTACAAAATTAAACTGTCCGTCCTATGGGCACAAGGCCGACAGATAGCCCAGCCGCACTGTTTTTTGAGGCTGCCAGTATGCCCGCCAGGAGTGCCTCTGTTCCGAAATAGAAAATTATCGTGCCCAGCCACAGAGCATTATCCAAAAAGGGCAAGTTGCTATTTTCAGCATGAAGCAAATACATGACTGGTCCCTCACGCTTCGTGAAATCTAAACCCAGTACTTTTACAAGTCTGCGACGAACGGATCAGTCGCTATCTCATTCGCCTGGCTCTACGCTACTTGTAGGGGGTTGGTGAGGCTTACAGAAGTGAGGAGTGGTCGGAGTAGTCAAACCTGTCATCCAAACACAAGCAGGGCAGTTTAACGGGTTTGGACTCAGGAGTCATTTTGAGCGTTGAGTTGACTAAGGGCCTATTCCCGCTTAGAATGTCTGGGCAGCCATTTCGATTAGGTGAGCTATGGTCATCCTGGGGGGAGGGGTCATTACGCCATAGGTTAACTACTCCCTATCCCTGGCCCCACCCTTCAAATACTCAACTTTCTGACAACGCATTGTTTGACCTCTACAGCTCCCCCCGTTGCCAACGCTCTGCCAGGTTTTCCGCGTCGTTCCCGAGGGTGTTAAATTGTGCTGATGCTGGTTTGCCTTACCACACAAGCCAACATGCAGCATTCATATTATATTGTCTTGATGGTTAATCTGGTCTATAAATGCAATATTTTAGACCACGTACAAGTCCGTGTTCTTCACATGGCAGATGTTAACCAGGTACCTCCAGCCCATGTTCTCTCGCGTAAAAAATATGATTTCCACTTCCGGCTATCTCACCGAAGAGAGGGGACGTTTTTGTGATTCCCCTATTTAAATATGATTGACAGAATAGGAGACTATTGGAAAATGTCTCACTAGCCTGTCGCGTTAACTACGTACATGTATGTGCGGTGTCTGCCTGATGTCTTCTTAGTCTCCGGCTTATCCACAGTCATTCAGCAGGGATGAGGATATCGACACATCTTTTTGACGCTGTTATCGTAAGTTTGGTTCGCAGAGCTCACATGCGATTGGGCCGACAACATCTGTGAAAAACCTGCGGACCGCTTATGGACAAATTGTTGAGAGCGCATAAGTCAGATGTGGTTATGTAGCCTCACCTGAAGTAAGCAACATCCAGCCGCCTGTAACACAGATCGGTTGTAATAGGGGTTTTTACAGGTGGGGCCGGGGAATGCAAGGGCGGCGAGGTCAAGTAATTGTATGCCATTGGGAATACGCGGTTGTGCTATGAGTTGTTGATAAATAGTTGCCCTTACCCATAACCCCTAACCCTAACATCTAACCGTAACCCCTAGACCTAGCCCCTAATCCTAGCCCTTAACCCTAACCCCAACCCCAACAGTATTGTGTTAATCAAGTGGGGCTACATAACCACATCTTACCACCGCATGTACAGCTATGACATAGCCGATCAGTGAACGGCTTGGGGTGACAAATCGCTAACCCCCCTACACTACGATCTCGGAGATACGCTCTCCGAGGTCAACTGGATTAAAATTTAAACGTTGTGGAGCTTTTAATGATCTTGGTCGACTAATCATTGTGTAACGGAAGATGCTATTCCGGGAGGCCGGTGTTAATCCTACAAACCGGCTCGCAAAACTCCTTGTAGCTATTGGTGTTAATGTTGAAGGACGCCTACGTGAAAGGAATAGGTTCATCTGTTAGAGAGGGGAAGTTGAGACGGCCTCTCTTTCCCGTGCGATGGCTGTTAACGCTTCTTAATTATTGCTTATCTGTCGTTGCGTGGCCACTTTCAAATACCTTGGGCTGGGACCCAAAAACAAAACTGTGGGAAGGAAAAGTGCGCCAATGTCCATGCCACGTGACCTTGAACGACTAGATAAGGCAAGACCGGACATGGCAAAAAGGTGTTAGATAGATTGGAATGCGAAGAATTTGTTCCAGGGCACAGTAAAAATAGTAAGTGTACGCGAAAAATAAATAACAGACTTGTAAAAATAAACAATGTAAGCGTCTGCGACGTGCAGAACACTCATTAACGAATGTTGATAACATTCGCTAAAGTTGACGAAGCAAAACTAGACCGGCAGGAGGAAGGGGGGGGGATTACCAAACTATCCACAAGACAAAATGTTGTCCGGATGGATGTCGGAGGGTGAACGATTTCGGAAATCCCGCACCTAGATAACACGTGACTGGTTTTCTGGGCACGAAGAAGATAGCTTTTAAACGCTTCTAAGAGCCCCGGCTAAGACAATCTTTAGATGTTTGCTAAGAATATAATTCGATTGCAGGAGGACTAAAACTAGCAGCAGGAGCGACTATTAAATAGTAGGTGGAGGAGAGAAAGAAAGTTTAACAGCCATTTATTGAAACATTTTGGGCAAAAAAGTGTATATTTTAAAATTGGTTTTAAACTCTATGACAAGTAGTATTTAAAATTTACTGGTTCGATTAATATTCCTTCTTCAAGCAACCAAATGAGCAGGCTTCGTTGGAACTGCTAAAATTTAAGTTAATCCAAAATCTGGAAATAGATTTGGCCGGTCCCACCGGTCATCTTGTCCTCACAGTGTTTTCGCTCATTGAAGAAATCCCTGTCTGTTCCGTTATTTTCAATTTGCAGGGCTTCCGAAAATACACCTGACTTTGAGGACGTCCGGGATCGACTAGTGCAGGCTGTCATGCTCAC
>CACRXP010000049.1:1205717-1217267 GCA_902702965.1 Spirometra erinaceieuropaei | reverse complement strand
TACAGTCGGCGGAGGATCAGGCCCAGGAGTTTGAAAGAACGCAAAAGTGCATTTTCGACCATACACAATCCTTCCAGGTTGCACTGTCAAACGATCTCATCGAACGTCTGAGTGAATCGGCCGTGTCTGTTGAGGTGAGTCACACTGAGAGTTTTCCAAGTTGCATGGGGTATGAGTCACGGAACACGGTCATTCAACAGGCGCCGTATTTCGTGAGGGGTTCGGGGGAGGTGCGTGATGCAAAGTAATTGAAATTTGGGACAATTGCGAAAGAAAACAGGCAGAAATTTCAGCGAACCACAAAAGACATTCGGGTACTTAGTCATTTGGAAACGTTTCTGAATCACGAAGCCAGTCGGGTACTGACTTTTAAATCTAACATTGCCAATTAAGATATGGAAAGCTGTTAACAAACTAATTTGAAGGAATTTTGGCCTACAAATCAGATGAACAGACCTTGTCTTTTAGTACTATATTCTGTATTTGGAGCCATGCACTAAATTTCACGCAATAGAGTGGATCATAATTTATTTTGAGCGGTGAAAGAGAGTTGGTAAAATGAGTTAACTCAACTTGATTTTAAAAAAGTTCTCAGCTGACAGTGTAAAGTTATCTGGATATCAAATTTTCATTCCAGGGAAATATCCTTTGTCACCACTATCGCAAAATTTGGTCTCATCTCTAGTCAGCTCTGTACTGTCATTAAAAGAAATTGCTACTATGTTTTGCGTTTAGTTGAGAATAAACTCTAGATACATCCACAACGCAAAAGACGTCTGTACACTCGTAAATAAATTAATCTCCTTGAGTAAAAGCTCAACAGAAATCTGTAAGAAATCGAAATTTCCAGATCAAATTTTATCTCCGAAAGCTCATTTTTTCACTACGTAATCACCTTTGCAGCCACCTTTACATATACCTTGTGGTGAGAAGGAGGTTCACTGATCAGATTACGGAGCATGATTGGCCCGTTGCGCATTTAAGTTCAATTTACGGTTCTTACAGGCAGTAACATAGCCACAAAAGATGATTCAAAAGGAACACCGTCAAAGACTAGGAAAACTGCCTACATGGGCTCTAGGTTGTGTTTCAGAGTACTTTACTAAATACTAATGAGGTCAGTAAGTCTATAGGAAAAATAGTGTTTGGCATACAAATGCCGGCTGGAGTCGCGTTTTAAATCTAGCATAAAAAGGTCGAATCTAGACTGACAAAGTACCTCAGAGGCGACCAGTAACTGAACCATTTGCCATTTACGACGATTTCGATGGATTTAGTGATTCTTCACTAAAAATATAGACCTATATCCACTGTGCAGGCCTAAATTTGATGTATGAACATTTGCACCGAAGTCCAAAGACCGTAGTATATACTGCTCTACTCCAAGTTACCAGTTAATTTCGGAGGGAATAAAAAAATTAACAGTTTGCCAACTGGAGTATCTACCAGATAGCAGATGGGGAATGCTGGGGGACCTGCTGATGGGCCGAAGCCCTCGCAGCTGTGTCATGCAACGGCGGAATGTCGGAGAAGCACGCATGCCTGGGCTTTTAGTGAGTACCTGCGCTTCTAGAATGGTATCCTGTAACCCTAAAATATACTACTAGCTACCTGTCGGCAGTTAATGAATATTACGCGCCTATTTACTGTGGTTGATGAACTTCGGCCCAGTTATTCATACATCAAATTTCGGTCCGCGCCTATGGACCCTAGATAAAACATACTGATCTGCTCCAAGCTCGCAGTTAATTTCTGAGGAAATTAAAAAGCAACAATTTCTAATTTGAAGTGTCTACCAGAAAACAGATGGGGAATGCTGAAGAACCCACCGATGAGCCGAACCCTCGCAGGTGTGCCATGCAGCGACAGAATATCGGCGAAACACGCATGTCTGAGCCTTTATCAAGTACCTGTGTTCATAGTATGGTATCTTGTAAGCCCAAAAAATCTACATTCACTTCATTTTTTTTCGCTAACGATCCTCGCAAAATGTCGACTGACAGAGTCACATCATCAAATCAGAATAAGCGCTTAGTCTAGACTGAGAGTAGCACCGGCTCGCCGAGGTTGCAGAGATGAAGTCCACTCTCTTTCTACCTGACAGAAGGGCAATTGACGTCTTTCTTAGGACTACGTTGTGTTCAGAGCTAATTCTGGCATGCGTGCAGAAAATAAGGAACTGCATTCGGCGTGAGAATAGTCCAGTCGACTGCGCCGTAGAATGCTTCATTTGCCGTAATTGCGACGGCCACCGTGTGCTCAGTGAAAACATTTCCTCTCTGCCTCTCCCTTGACCTGAAAATGTTAGGTCTACGGAAATCTGTGCAGCCAGGTGTTCAGTGGCAGCGCCGAGAGTCACCCGGTGCAGCGAATGGCCTCCAATCTGCAGCAGAGGCAGTCCGAGTCGCGACGCCTCGGCACTAAACTGCGTCGCTATAAGTCCGACGTCGCAGACGAGGCCGCCAAGGTCCTCTCACCGCTCGACGTTCGCCATCCGGCCCGCACAAACGCCAGTATGACGGCAGCCCGACTGGCGGAGGAGTGGCTCAAACTGCAGCGTCGCATCGACCTCTGGGTGGCCATCGAAGAACTCACGGAAGATGTAAGTCAGATGCGCTGCGCTCCCCATATTGACACGTTTCCGACACAGTTTGTCTGGCTATTCTATTGTCTTCAGGCGGAGTCAACAGCTACGAAGTCAGTCACACTTGATGCACCATGGAGGCATATAGCCGTGAGAAAGGCAGAGAGTGCAGAAACACCCCCCCATCATCATCATCATCATCATCATCATCATCATCATCATCATCATCATCATCATCATCATCAACAACAACAACAACAACAACAACAACAACAGCATAATGGTACTCAGAGGAGGCTTCGTATAAGTCATCACATTTCCCCAGGGAAGAATATTCCGGCCAGAGACTTAAGAAACCCCATATTAGAATGAAGTACAGTTTCTGGCTTACCGCATGAAATGTTGACTGCAGTTCTGAAATGCGTCTTCTATTAAAATGGATTACTTTAAAACGCGTTGTCGCATTGATTATCTTGTAGCACAGTTCCAGGATATTTTAGTCACGCCAGGATACTGGCCTTCGAATGAGTCCGTCTCCGGGAGCCTTCAAAACCCACATTCGACAAAAACTGACCATTTGTTCAGAGTGATTTTTTACTATTGATTTTGGATGGCCTTACAAAATCAGGTATATTTTTATAGAAAAAGTGCACAAAAGTAGTGTTTTCTATGCTACTTTAGTGGAAAATCACCTCTTTAAAAATTTTATGCTTCAAGAAGGTATATCTTTTGGTTTTAAAAAACTCTTTCCATTCCCGAATTATTTTGAAATTGACCCGCAGTTGCAGTTGCGCATTATTTTTCTAAACTACACGCTGTATATTTCCCGTGAAGAGAAAGTCAGTCTCCCTTGTCTTTGTCGGTAGATAACATTCTGCCAATATTAAAACCCCAATTAAGCCTTTCAGAATTTCGGTCATCTTTCTATGAGATCGGTATAATTCCTCAAAAATGAGTATTTGTAATGGCGGAGTTGAGTGAATAGACAGCTCTGGTTTACTAGTCGCTGTTGGCAACAAAAAATTAGAGATTAACTGCTTTTAAACTCACAAGCAACATCTTTTCTCACCTCCAGTCGAATAGTGGTGTTCAAAAAAATTAAGGGGAGCTACATGTCACACTATTAAACACAACAAAAATCGCACACGCTTTTAGACCCACCACGAGTGCACAGTTGGATTTTTTCATTCCGTTGAGCACAGATTTCTCAACATTTGTTCGTCTATAGTGCTAATCAGAATCTTCTGTCAGATCTGATACTCGTAGTAGGATTTTACCTTTCTCTCTATTTGACAACCCACCTTTGAACTCCACTCCTTCTACTCATTTCCCTCCAAATTTCTCTCACATTAAGCCTGTCTTTTATGCCATATCTAGTCTTTGCCAAGAAGCTTCCTTTAAACATTTAGATACATATGAGTAATATCCAGAAACGGAATTTGATTGGTTTCCGTAACACACTGCTTCAGTCTTGGGATCGACGCATGCAGTGTACTTTAAATGTTGATGGCACCGCTAGGAACTACCTCCCTACGAAGGGAGTGTTGGTCTAGGGAATTTAACCATTTAAAATTGACCTGCGTAGGTCCTAAATTAACAGCGTTGCTGGATAAGGCCGGGGTGAGCATGGGGAATGCCGAGCAGTTCTCCCTTCCGAGTAAGGATGGGGGCCAGCAGATTACCCTCCAGTAAATTTTTAATCCCCTTATCTTGGACCATTCAGTTAAATAACTCCATTTTAAGTAGTATTTTAGGCTGGACTGTTTTATAGTTATCCCCCCTACCAGAATTCTACTTGTTGCGCAGAGTAGAAGGAGGCTAGCACTTGTTCAGAGCAATTGTTGGGGTGTCAAAAAAGTCCGGTTAACGGCTGAGTAAAGACAGGTCCATCATCGCTTGTGACAACATCCGCCGTGCGCTCTTAATCGGGCGGAAGCAGGAACTGTGACTTGCGCGTGAATCCGTGTATAGTGTTAGTAAACTTTCTCTGCATCTAACTCACACTCTTTTCCTTCATCACCTCCACTCGGTCTCATGACAGACGTTGTCAAAACGACCGGAGGAGGGAGGGGACGCTGAGTAGCAGAAAGCGGGAATGAATGTTGAAGCTAGCACACCACTTTTCTATTCCTTTTTAAAAGCGCTACAGCAAGCAGATAGCGGAAAAAATAGACAGTTTATGATAACGAAAATAAAATGTTTCATTTGCGAGGATTTCAGGTGATACAATGGGGCAGAAAAGACGCGACATAGCACCTCCAGTACGGAGGTAGTCTAGGAACGAGTTCAAAAGAAGGAGAGTAACCATAAGTCTGCTCAACTGCATTTTGCAGTACAAAAAGCAATGATATGGAAGCAAGCCCAGATCCTGTGGGATGGGAAAATAAATCCTGGCGTAGGGCGGGGTGTCTCTGAGAAACAGAAACGTTGTGGGAAAGAGCGGACATTTTAGCTGCCTCATCCGACCCATTAGGCAGAAAGCACAAGGAATCAGCTGTTATCGAGCATACGCTTAGTTTACTCATTGTCATCTCAAAATACATATTTGGACCATGTCAGGCATCATGAGCGTTATGACTCATTGATGTAAACACGAATCTTCTTCTGGCTAGCCATTAAATAGAAACTGAAACAAGATCACTGCTTGGGTCCTAAAGGCTGGTTTGCAATAGTCGTCGTGTCCTAATCCTCCAGAGCTTGCATTTCATTCTTGTACTCTAGTTTATTCAACCGTGAGCAATCTCCATCAGCCGCAAATTTACTAGTAAAATTCTAAATTTCTAAGGGTGTCTTATATCCCTAGCATAAACTCGGACGGCAGGGTTTGGCAGCATTACGGGATACTTTTCCGTCTTAAAGGTTTCCACTTACCATTGAGTGATTGTCCACTTTGCCATAACAAAGCAGGTCCTCTCAAAGAACAGCGCAGCAGTCTAAGTGCTGACATTCAAGTTATCAGCAGGTTAAAACCCTTCTCGAGGGTAGCGTTGCCACAAGAGAAATAGTTTCTTTCCCAAAATATGCATAAATCAACTTTGTTTATCATGGTCTGTGAGCAGACTATTTTTGTTCATGTGTCGGCGCCTTACCTCAAGGAACATAGACGGTTTTCCAGTTCACGTGACCGCTGTCCTCCGTCTTCTTGCGGCCTGGCGTCTCACGTTCGACATTTTGAATCTGTGAACAATCATAAGTTCTGTGCGCACACTTACGATAGCCTGAGGTGAAACCTGACCACAGTTATGCCCCTAGCGAGCGCTAATGTACTTTCCTTTGCTTTTGTAATCCCAGCACCTCGAAGGAATCCCTGGTCTTCGTCTTTGTGAGACGCGATTCCTGTCGCCCTCCTTCATCTCGTTCAACGATCAACCGTTTTTACGCTATCCTGCGCTTTCACGAAAGAGCTCTTGTTGCAGCTATTTCAATCTCTGAAAGGATATGATCAAGTCTGTTTTATTTAAGTCAGTGAAATCTCTAATAAACTGCTGGAGATAAGAAGAAAAAGCGAGTGCTGCAACAAGGGCTTTATTCGCCTGACGTTTCGGATTCTCACTTGAACCCACCACCAAAGACAGTGGCAGAAGCGGGTGGCTCGTACACAGAGAGTTGCAGTATTTATAGAATGTAGTCGCTATGCTACCGCATACCTATAGTAATTAAACGCGCTCCCCTTCATCAAAAGTTGTTGCCCGCTGGTGTGCTAATGGCTTTATGGCCGGCATGCAAGTTTTTAATTGCCGACACCTCATCACCGGTGTTGTATGCTGGCGTGATGATTACTCGGTCATCTGGCTCAACGGCTTGCGCGCTCCCCGAGCGGTCAATTTCTTTGGCCAGAAGGATACTACGCTAATATCAGAAGTTGGCAATGTCATATTTCGTAGCCGTACCTACTAGGGATCAGGGGTCAGGGTTAGGCAGGTACGGCTACGAAATAAGATCCGACCCAGAAGTTTGTTTGAGTGGATCAACGGCAACACACTAGATCCTGTCTTCTGAGAGTGCTGCTGACTCCTCCATCTCTGGTTTCCAGAATTGCCTACTTGTAGTAACCTTTCAAAAACTGGACCCCTTTTTTCTTCTATTTCTTCTCCCACTCAAGGGCACCTACAAGAAGGTGTCTGTGACACCCGCGGCCGATGTGAAGACGGGAGGGATCTATCAGCTCAGACAGGGTCTAAATCGCCGGATCCGCATTTTCGTTCGACCCAACGAGCTCACCAAGAAGGAGCGGGGCATTTTGCCAGTCGAATGCGAAGCTGTGACACAGGTTTGTGCGAAAGCAATGTCTCGTACCCGTGTGTATCTGTAACGATCTCCCAAGACAGCAAGCGATATTAAGTTGCGCTCTTTTCAGTCCATGTGTTTAGTGGCTTAGATCATGAAGTATTGAATTAACGGCTGAAACGTAGCTTCAAGTTACGGTCATATGTAGCCCCACCTGAAGTAAACGAACCCCAACCACCTGTAATACGGGACAGGCGGCAATGGAGGTTTTTACAGGTGGGACCGGGGAACGCACAGGTGACGAGGTCAAGCAGTTGTATGCAAACGAAAAGCTATTGGGAATGTGCGGTTGTATTTTGAGTGGTTGAAAAACAGGTGCCTTAACCCTTATCCTAATCCCTACCCCTAACCCCAACAATATTGTGTCCATCAGGTGGGGCTACATAACCATATCCGACCGAAAAACATACTTAGGTGAGGTTTGTAATAGTGGTTAGCATGCAGCATGAGTTCGAGATATTTCATTCGTTGCAAGATGCCGGCTTTTTAATGCGCGTCTCGCTGGCTGCCTTCAAAAATCAAAATTGTTATAAGTAGCGCTTACTTTCTCACTGACATTTTATCTCCTTATAAATACAAATATATTTTATAGAATAAATGAATACACACACACTTTTTTGTCCACATTTTTTTGGAAGTTACACTTTGTTCAAATTTTCCGCTCAGAGAAAGTGCATCGTTCGGTTTCGTAAGTCCGCAATTCTGAGATTTTTTAGGACGACGAATGGTATGTTTACATAGCATGGTGCATGCTTTTTTTCTAGTACACCTTTTAAAGTATGCAACATGGAGCATATCGATTGTTGATTTTTGGTTCTATCTGATATTTCCTTAGCTGCGGAGAGGAATGTAAGATTATTTAAATGGGAATTGTACAGCCTGTAGTTCGGTTACCCTAAACGCAAGTTCATCGTTAGGGCAAATTCAAAAATATTGGGGTATTGAAAATTTTTTAAAATCCGAAGACGGGTTTTTCAAGTATAAATGTAAAAATTACAGTACTCCAAAATGAGTACGAAATAGGTTGCGTATGTGTATACTTTCTGCGAAATATAAATAGTTTACATAGCTACTCAAAATCCCTCGATATTTCGATACTACTTACTCAATTATTTATCGGCGAGTGCGGCCTCTGCATGTAATCAGAAAGAGGCGCATTATAACGCCAGCCTCCCGGTTCGACGGTAATATCGCGGAATTATGCCGTATTGTGATCAGTATTACAACCTAACCTGAGTACGTTTGTCTAACGGGAAGCAAATTCCTCAGGAGGGAAAAAGAAGAAAACCCGATAGCTGGAACAAGAGCTTTATTTGCTTGGCTTTCCCGAATCACGCTCACAATTATCACCAGAGATAAAATCAGATGGGTGGGTTCGAGTGTGAGTTCGAAAGGCCAGGCGAATAAAGCGCTTGTCCCAACTATGGTGTCTTTTTTCTCCCGGCTGCTTTCAGAAATTCGTTTCTTAGTTTTTGCCGACAGTTTGGTTGGACCAGGTGCACTCTGGTAGACCTGACGGCGGGATACCCCTTTCCTTCAGGAGACTTCAGCGTACGCACATTCATATATTCAAAGTAGTTATCCAAAAATATTATTCTGAGTCAAATGAGTCCTTTTGGAGAAGCGACAAACTCTGCTCCCAAAATTTTAGAAACCCAGCATATGTGCAAGAAAGTTGAAGATTAAAATCTGTTTGTGGAATCAGTGGGTAGATAAGTTTAGCGTCAATGAATGTTTTTACCAAAAGTGTTCGTGCTATGCCGGCATCTTGTTTGGATTTCCTGCCGTCTCTTCTATTACTGTGCGATACATCCGCATGCGACATCCATAGTCATGTGCTGATTGATGCATTGTCTCTCTAAGTGCAAGGCCACGAGAAATTCTCAGTCTTTCCTGAGTGGGCGAACGCCAACAGTGCGAATTTCGTCCCAGGTAAAGGTTTGCCCGTGTCCAGGGCATGTTCGGCCATTTGGCACACGTAGCTGTGCAACTTTACTGCCAATTTATGTTCATATATGCGTGTGGAGGTATCTTCCCAGGTTGATCGCCACGCACCACACCACAGGCACCGGCTGGTATTTAATGGACGAATTCTCTTCGGCCAAAATCGCGACCCTATCCTTAACGTGTAAAAGTTAGCTGCGTAATGTAGTTGCCGCCTTATGTTTGATGCCTTCTCGAATGTTTCCAGTAGGTTCAGATAAATTCCACGTTTACGGAAGGCCCAGTAAGACTGCCTGTAAGGGCGCCTGCTTGCGGTGTAGGAAATCTTCTGGGTACTCATTTCGACTGAATAGTTTGAACAAATAGTTTATTTGCCAGTAAAAACGAAAAGATGAGTCCCAGGAAGCAGTCTTGAAGAAGGAGACGCGATCGCTGGAACCAAAGCTTCATTCGCCTGACGTTTCGGACTTCTTCTCGAAACGTTGCTACTGTCTCTGATGATGGGTTTGAGCAGGGATCCGAAACACCAGGCGAACAAAACTCTGGTTCAACTGGTCGTATCTCCTTCTTCGCAGGTAGGTTAGTTTTAATCCATAACCTTACTGCTCACATGATCTTTTTCATGCTCGAGGACGTAAGGTACTGGTAGTATTTAGTTTTTGAAAAAATATGTTAGATGCTCGCAAACTATAGAATGACATCAGTATAAGTTTCTTCGATGAAAAATTGTGCTTACAAAGTTTCGTCTGTCCTTCGCTGTGTGAGGGCACCTAGAAAATTTCCTCTCTTATAAATTCGACTCATGAAGGTGTTGCGTTAGAGGATGAGCGAGCAAATGGGTTTGCATAAAACCGTACAACTAGCATGGAGACAATCTGAGTCGCAGATTCTGTATTTCGGTCTCTTTTTACGTTGGGAGTTGTGGAAGAGATAGTGCTAGGGAACGTTGATACGGCAGTGCACGACAAGAGATATTCAGGAAGCCGCAGTACATGGGTGGAAAGACTTCGCAGCATTTGATTCAGAGCGAAGACGATGAACAACAGTATCCGCGATTGGATACGGAAATAGCTTGACCGTGGTGGGATGTTCTTATATCAAGGTATCAGCTAAATTACATAGGGAACACCGGCAGCAGAAGAAGGCATTCACAAGACGCGTTTCAAAAATAAACATACCTTTAAGTGTTGCAGGAAAAATAACGAAGGAAAAATATAGGATGAGAGTGGATAATTCAGGAATATATAAGTCCCCAGTTTGACAGGTGAGGTGTGTGGTAGGAATGTAAACGGCGAATGTAATAAAAAAGTTTACGAATTTCAGTGAGAAGAGCTTCAATATGAAGAGAGAATGAGAGATTTGGGGTCAGAGTAACACAAGGGGACCGGCAAGATGATACTTCGTTGGAGAGAATGCTAGAGGATTCAGGAGAACTAAAACAGACTCTAGGGGGAACAGAAAGCCGCAACTTTTCGTACAATAAGGTTTGTTCTTTGATGGGACCCCAACGACTCTTTGATAAAAAAGTACTATTATTGTTATTATTATTATTATTATTATTATTCTGTGAACAGTACTTAAACGCAACTTCGAGTAGCCTAGCGAGCGGTCAACTGGGGTGGGTCGTGGTTCATTCTGAAGGGGATTTGATTCAATATGATGTCTGTTCCATGATCATCTGAAATTGGGCGTCCGGCTAGTTGACCTTGATGAATGCAGCGGGAATGGTCTCTTGTCTGTTGCCTTTGATGGTGGTGGTTATCGATTTTCCAAAACATTCTTCTGCCTCCTACTAGGTGTCGGTGGGTTGCATTTCGCGAGTCGCCTACGAGGCCGGATTGTCGACGAACGGAACAGCTCGACTGCGAAGCAGTCCGGACTCCTACCAGGAAGCAGACCTCGAACGGTTGAGGCAGCGTTGGTGCGAGGCAATGGATAAATGGCAATCATATCTTCAGACAAATCTTCAGTCCGTAAGTTCGCGCTACATGACCTAGAAACAATGTTCTGAAACATTATGTGTGCTGGTATTATGTTTGGGCGTATCTGCAATTCGGCCTTTCTCAGTCGCTTCAGTAAACCAGTCACCTAGGTGGTGCTGTTCAAACGTACTTCAATTGCTGTGTGACTAAAGCACGATACCTCGCTGCCGCATTATAGACCTCTACAGCTACGCCAGTAAAACAAGTGCTGAATGTCCCGCAGAGTCCAAAACTAAGAAATTATCTGGTGGAATCAAAAGCAAGGAACTAATTTTGCGCTAAATTCCTTTCTCAGGGGAATCAGTGCGATGTAGAGCTATAGAAAGCAGTTTGTCACGTGGGGTGGCCAGTACGATACAGCGTAATTGCAGAATGAGACGTGAGCGGTTCTGTTTAACCTTAAAGCCCCCGAAGGCAGTATATGCGGGCGGCCGCAAAGCGACGAATATAAATAATGTATCGGCAAGCGTAGGGAAGACCTGGAATGGCCACTTCTAGCTCGAAGAAGAAGAAGATGATGAAGATGAACATGAAGATGAAGATGAAGATGACGAAGATGAAGATGAAGATGACGAAGATGAAGATGAAGATGATGAAGATGAAGATGAAGATGATGAAGATGAAGATGAAGATGATGAAGATGAAGATGAAGATAAAGATGCAGAAGAAGAAGATGATGATGATGAAGATGAAGATGAAGATGAAGATGATGAAGATAAAGATGATGAAGATGAAGATGATGAAGATGAAGAT
>CACRXP010000049.1:1173752-1204277 GCA_902702965.1 Spirometra erinaceieuropaei | reverse complement strand
CATGAAGATGAAGATGAAGATGATGAAGATGAAGATGATGAAGATGAAGATGAAGATGAAGATGATGAAGATGAAGATGATGAAGATGAAGATGAAGATGATGAAGATGAAGATGAAGATGATGAAGATGATGATGAAGATGATGAAGATGATGATGAAGATGATGAAGATGATGATGATGATGATGATGATGATGATGATGATGATGATGATGATGATGATGATGATGATGATGATGATGATGATGATGATGATGACGAAGATGATGAAGATGATGATGAAGATGATGAAGATGATGAAAATGAAGATGAAGATGAAGATGAAGATGTAGATGAAGATGAAGATGAAGATGATGAAGATGAAGATGAAGTTGAAGATGAAGAAGAAGAAGAAGAAGAAGAAGAAGAAGATGATGAAGGGCTCACCGGAACAGGTTTATTTAACTGCTGACGTTTCAAAGATCTTCGTCGGCTCTCCATTGTCAAAGCGCAAAATGCACTTAATCGACCATAAATCCCATGTGGCGTGTAACGTTGGTCAGCATCGTGTTGATCGATTTTTCGCTTCTCTCGCTGCCTCGGCGTCTCGGGGGATGGTTAACGGGCGGTTTGCCTGCGTGCGTTGTGAGTCACCACTCCGTCGGGGGAGGTGGCTGAATCAGCGTCAGGTGTTCGGTCTGGCGCTTCTTGATCTTCGCCGAGTAAACTCGCCGTCGGGCTGTCTCCTTATGGCCTTCTTAAGTCAGGTGTGGTTGGTTGGTCCTGAGCTCGACGATTGTGATGACGTAGGACTTTGTAAGCTGCAGGAAGGTCCAGATGCCTGTTGATGGAGTGGGGAATCACGTCTCGAGAGTTAGCCGCTCTGCTTTTGTGTTGCCCCGGCCTAAGATGGTAGCCCGCTAGAGATCGAAAGTATGCCCAGTTTCGCCAACGTGCGTTGCCAATCTGAACACTTCTAGCTTATTACCAGTCAATAGCCAACAGGATCCTAAAAGTAGGCCGAGTAGCCAAAGTTTGGCAACATCAATTTAACCTTTAGGTAAAAGGTCTTGACAAAGGAAACAATAAACGTTTTGCAAATATGGATGTTTTCTAGCATGTATCTGGTCCTGAAGTCGATCGTTTTCGTACACCATTTCTACAACAAACCCAAAATTGCGCAATTGAGGATCTCCGACAGCTGCAATTTATGGGAACGTGTGGGCCTTTTTAACGACCGTTACCGAGCACATAAAGGGGTAGAGGTGATACAGCAGATAGCGAAAACACTTGAGAAGACAGTATGTGAAAAACGTGGAACGCACATTCGACTCTCTTGTCCTGAAAAATGACTCCATTAGTGAAACTTGGGATTATGCCGAGTGTGCAGATCACATAATGCCAGCGTTAATGACTACTATAAATGCAAACATTTAGTGAAAATGGAAAAGCTGTCGTTAAATCAAAAAGTCAAATGACCGTGGTGAAAGCCTCGCAACCTACTAAAACCTAAGGTGCCTGTCGAAATCCTATAGAACGAAAATACTGGTCAGTATATTGAGGCAGACCGTTACAGAGTACCAAACTGTTACTAAATATCCGTTTGCCTGACGTTTAAACTTTTATTTGAAACTATCATCAAAGACGACCACGGATAAAGCTGATGGGGTCGGAGTTTTGGAAGAATCATGCAGTGTATTCTTGGAAATAGCAAACCCCCGAGTCGTCTGAACAGTATTGATGCATCCGGTCACACCTTTGAACTTTGGTGTCCAGTAAACCAGTGTAGTTGCGCAACTCTGGGTTCTACTGCGTAACCTTTTTTTAGAAAATTTGCCTGCTTTCTATTTTAACCAACTTAACTGGCGTCACCTCCAAAGTGTGTAAACAGCTGTCCAAGGTAGCTCTCGGGGAGCCTAGTGAAAGCTACCAGAAAAGGATTTTATGCCGTAAATGCTGTGCCCGTGTAGCCGCGTGGGTAGTATTCTTCTGCCGAACGATTTATCTCGTCCTTTTTGAAAATGTATCCTTTGATAGGCCATATTCATTTCCTGATTTTGCAGTGCAGAGGTTAGGTTTTATTAAGAAAAGTGCCCGCAAGTGACCTGCACTGTGCACATGTGGGGTTGAAAAGTGGCGTTTTTAGCTGCCTTCGCCGTGATTCATGGCAAAAAATGGCGCATGGCGTGGGAGTCAATAGTTTATTTTTTCTCCTCACACGTTTTCACCACTTCTCTACCGCCATCTCGGGTCTAAATTCTTGAAACTAACCTTTATTTGACTTCCCACTGGGCCCAATGCAAATGCACTACTATTCCAACCCTGCAGGATTCCCAGCTGGCGCAGTAGCCCGGCTTCGCAAACAACAGTAACAAAAACCAGTATCTGCCACAGTCTCTGATGATGGGTACGAGCAGGAATCCGAAACGTCAAGCGAATAAAGCTCTTGTCCCAGCGATCGTGTCTCCTTCCTTACAATAATACACCGCTTTGCCTGATTTCAGCTGGCCAAGAAAGAGCACAAGTCCTCCCTGGAC
Source organism: Spirometra erinaceieuropaei (assembly GCA_902702965.1). Taxonomy (NCBI): domain Eukaryota; kingdom Metazoa; phylum Platyhelminthes; class Cestoda; order Diphyllobothriidea; family Diphyllobothriidae; genus Spirometra; species Spirometra erinaceieuropaei. The sequence goes on along the minus strand of CACRXP010000049.1, from coordinate 1,201,762 downwards.
GAGGCTCGTGAGGGTTACCTGCTCAATCGATGGGTCTCCTCCATCCAGGAACGCGATGCAATCCTTGTGCCGCCGGCTGGTTCCGGCCTTCCCGGCGCCCCCGCGTCTGGCAATCCCCCCGCCGGCATGGAATACCACAATTCCCTGCTTTTTGTCGACCTTCAGAGTACGTCTGACTTAACCCCTGCTCAACGATTTCTTTTCAACATAGATTACATCTCAACAGAAGATGAGGCGTTCACCGGGGGGGGGGGGGTATGTTGGAGGTCCGACGTTTCGAGTAGTTGATTCGTCTACCCATCTTCAGAGACTGGAAAGTCCTGCGCACAGCTCCCCTTGTATGGCGCACTTTGTTCAGTGCGTGACCCGCCAATACCGCCTGTGTGACTGCATTCAACCCGCATGTCACCGCTACCTGATACGCTCCTGTCGGCCGCGGAGATGACTGGCGGCCCCGATTGTTCCGCGCCGTGACTGTCCCCCGCTAAGCAGGTTCGTAAAGTCAGATAGGGGGAAGCAAATTGATTTGGCAGTTGATAGAGCGGTCGGTGGACATCCAGGCTTCGTGCACTTGTCTTTCTGCATGATCACCGCCCTGGCCCATAATCTCAACGGCGTTAAAGTTGAAGATGTGTCCCATTTGCGCGGCATGGGTTGCTACCTCTGACTTTGGGTCCAGCCTTCACACGGCCAACTTATGCTCGCGCATTCTCGTTTACAGCCATTGGCCGGTTTCCCCAACTTAGTCGCACCTTCCGCAGCTGCATTGAAGTCGGTAGACAACGGCCGACATCTCCTGCTTAGGGATCGGATCTTTTGGCCGCATCACTTGCCGGCGGATTGTTGAGTCAGACCTGTGGGCAACACTTATTCCGAGTGGCGTGAGGGAACTAGCCACGGCTTCGGAGACCCCTTTAATGTACGGAATGCTCCGCCGCGAGTTTGACTAACTATGCTCTTCAGTCCGTTTCTTTGGCTGTCTTCGGCTCCGTTCAATGAATGCCCGCGAATAGCCGTTGGCACTGAAGAGGTCTTGGAGGAGCTTTATCTCGTCCAGCTTGGCGGCTGGCGTGCTGCAATGAGTTTCCACCCGTCGGTATAGCGTGCGGACACAGCTTCGTTTGTATTGTAGCGGGTGGTTGCAGTTGTAGCTGAGCATCTGCAGCGTGTTCGTCAGTTTTCTTTAGACCGACGTCGCTAGTTTGCCGTTTGGTTGGCGGCAGACGAGAACATCCAAGAATGGAAGTTTGTCCCCTACTTCCTCCTCCATCGTGAACTGTAGATGGAGAATGATTACATCTGGGTGGAACCTGCTCTACTCACTTAACCTACAACGCGTACTTGCTGAGTTATGGTTGAAAATACTAAGTAAAAAATCGTTCCGTTCTTTATTTGAGGTCCGAATACATGTCGAAGTGCGAAGGATCGACAAGCAACATATGCTCAAATCAGACAGCAGACAGACAAAGTTAGTAATGCAACCTTTGCTACAGCAAGGGATCTATAAACGACTTAAAATTCGGCGGCAGCAATTGCTTAACCGAGCGGCGAGGCAGCTGATGAGGTTGTTAGTAGCGGCGCGAGGTTTGTGGGTGCGGATAAGCTTTGTTCGCCTTTAGCCAATCAGCATTGGGTACAATGTTGCTTTCAGTTAAGCTGTCGCCACGTTAGGGCCACGTCAAGCGCGTCGCATGCAGTCAACTCGCAAGGGGGTCCACTCGTCACAGACAAACTTCTCATTGAGGTTTTAACTATTCCGATGCAGAAGTTGGTTCGTTCGCAACCGTTTCTCGATGCTGGCTCAGAAGTTGGCCGGCTATACGCCTCTCGGATGTGAAGAGAAAAAAGTCACATTATTTGCATTCACTACAGGGAGTGATCCGGTGACTCGGATGAGCTCGATGTATTACGATTAGCGAAGACAGTTTCATTACAGGGGCTGTGCCAACTCATGAAATGTTAACAGAAATTCTGAAAGGGGTCTTCGTTTCGAAAAGATTACCTGAGTAGGGTTTAACAATTAAATGTCGTGCAGCATAATTCTATAATAATTCAGATACCTCGGGATGCCGGCTTTTGAATGATCATCTTTTTAGCCGCACGAAAAAAATCACGCTCTGTAAAAAATGACCATTTAATTAGCATGATTTTTTTCACATAGATTTTCGATACCCTTATAATTTCAACTATAATTCATGTAAAACGTGCATCAAAATATTCATTTCTTTACTCATTCGGGTCGGAGTTAGGTCTTTTTTAGATTTTATGCTTGAATATAGGGTATAAATAGACTTTGAAAAAGCTTAAGACTGTGAAATGTTTCACTACCATGAAATTTTCGTTCAAAAACCTGGTGTCTCTGCAGTTACTAATGTTGCTTGTAAACTTTCCAATATGACTCAAATCCACTACCAAATTTTATGAACCTCATGTGGTCTCTTCCTAATATCGCAGAGAAATGTTGGGTTTTTCGTGCGCAGAAGTTATATGGTTTACAGCTTAAAGCCCTAAACGCAAGTGTAACTGCAGGTCGGGTTCAAAATTAATCGGGATTTGGAAAAGGTTTTGAAAACCGAATTATGCCTTTCCTTCGAGTAATAAATTGGAGAAAGACGTAATTTTCTACCGAATGAGCAAGGAAAAGGATATCTTCATTCGTGTTTTCTACGAAATTTAATTTAATTTATAAGAGCATCGAAAATCATTGTAAAAAATCATGCAACTTAAATTGCCATTTTTTACAGAGAGGGATTTTTCCATGGGGCCAGAAAGATGATTGTCCAAAAGCCGGCATCCCGAGGTATATGAATCATTATAGAATTATTTTGCATGGCATTTAGTTGTTAAACCCTACTTAGATAATCTTTTCGAAACGAAAACTCATTTCAGAATTTCTGTTAACATTTCATGAGTTGGCACACCTAGTTGCAATCTACCACTCGTTTTTTATCTCTATGCTCACTTCTAATCAATTATCGTTGGACTAATGGCCGCGGCCTGTGCATATTTAAATTCAAATGGACAATCAGCCGCAGGTTTGGAACTCATATTGTTGAAGTAAAACTGCCAATTTTCAGGAAGAACCTTGCAGTCAAAACAAAGTTATCCCGATAACTTTTGTCCGGTTTGTAAAAATAACTGCATTTGTTAAAATTTGTAGAAAAGTAGGGCTTTTGCAGAGGTTACTCAGGAGAATTGTAACCACCCTTTAACTTCTGTGCTGGATGAAATACATTGCAGAGATCGTCAGATCTTTAGTGACGTAATGGGTTCCAAGATCTCATTCTGCGTTGTTAGGTTTAGTTGGGCTTGAAAGAACTGAAAACAGTTTGAAAATTATGACGATCTTTTTTAAGCTTGGGCGTTTTCTACTGGCAGCTTTGTCTTCCCTAAGTGTGCTTTTTTCTTTGAGATGTTTTCCAGTTGTGCCGGTTGTCTGATTCACGTGTTCCGCCTTCAGCAAATTTCACTATTAATACAATTACGTACAGTCGCAAGCCTTGTGTTGCTTCGATGGAATTTGTCAGGCCTACGAGTTTGGCAGCCCTTTCTTGCCCGATTTAAAAAAAGTACGCCGGCGTAGCTTTCGGGATATCTACCGCATCGATCCCGTTCCTGCTTTGCAGGCATGATCAATCACTGAAAGAACAAAGGGAGGCAGTACACGACGTCCTCTGTCTGTCATCTGATAAACTTCTGTTCGAGGTTCTAGAACTTGGCTGGCTGTGAATGGAAAGAGTGGTCTTTGTTAAAAACACTATAGGCAGCACTTGGAGATGAATGGGAGTACAAAGTCAGTTAGCTGTCTGTCCGCGAATTAGTCAGGGCCAAGACTGCGCCGTGCTCTTAGCTCACTGCCTGGACAGATGTGTCAGCAATATCAGTGTATGGGTTTCTGACTGATGCCCTAGCGAATTTCTCTGTCTCCAAACAGGTGAGGCTAATCAACTCAACCAGAATCTTTGGGTTGGCACCAACTCCTATCTGGACGGCGAAGAGAGCGCCATAAAGGAGGGGCGTGCCTTTGTCACCCTTCCCATGATTAAACGGTACGCCACTCTCATTGGTGCCGTTGCCTCCTGGGATACGAACCTTCATGATGACAATTTCCTCAACAAGATCACGCCCCCTGGCGAACGCATCTACCTCATTGTGTGTGTGAGTCGAACAATTTTTTCTGGGTTAATACTCGTTGAACAAGAGAAAATAGGAATTGCCAGGAGATTAGCATCCCTGATCTGGATGATTACTTTCAAGCGTTCGCAAATGATGGATGACAGAGGTTAGAAAAGTAGTTAAGGAAATAAGTCTCCACAAACCTGAATAATCGCAGGTGGCCGCTTCTGTACGCCAAAAAATCCATTTATATGAAACAATCTCGAATGGCTATTGTGTGCCAAAAATAATCATAGACTTGACTACATCGTTAACCTTGCTTTAGGATGAAAATATCTTGCATTTAGTTGCGTTAGCAGTACTTACGTCTACTTAATTCCTACAATTCCATGTACAGAGTATTCAGTGAAGGTTTCCCAACAACTTCCGACATAATGTCTCACACGTAACTAAGACGTACTTAGTATGCCAGCTTTTTCGTGATTTTCGGGATTTTTACCAACTCCACTCATTTGGCAGTTTTGAAAAACAAGTATTTTATTCAGATTAGACAAGTGTGCCACCTGTAAATAGCAATTAGACTGTGGATTCTTAGTAATATTAGCAACTTCTAGGAGGAAATGCCTGGTCTGCCGAGTACGTTTGAAATTCAGGGACCTTTTACCTCTTGACTGAAGGCTCATAACACTGCTTAGGATTTTCCTCATGGAGAGAATGCTACCCAGTTTCACCATTGTCTTGTGAAAGGAGGACTTTCAAAGTTTGACAGGGACAAGGTACAGTTTTACAGTTCCCAATAAAATGCTTTGAGGGAGTTGTGGTTCAACCATCCAGGCTTTGGGCTCACGCTCAGCAGACGCCATTCACAATGGCCCACATTCTACAAGGCGTCCTCTATTGACAAAGTACATTGGGTGCGTTTGTGAATCGGTCAGAACCCGCAAACACGCATTTTTCATACACAAAAATCTACCTGGACAGGTAGATGCGAATGTCGCAATTTATGATCCTGGTTTGTGTATTGAGACCAAGGGAGGTCTTCGTTAAGAGTAATGAAAACAATGTTAGGGGGCGCTCACCGATCGTTCATAAGGAACTCACTCGTTCCGTTGTGCCTTAAGGGCTCTCTCTCGAGCCCAACCAGCAGCCGCACAGCGGCGCATGATACATAGGTAGAATAGCATTACCGACAAAGACAAGGGAGACTGGAAGGGCCATTTCTAGCTTATTAGCCGTCGTCAGCCAGCCATACCCAAGCCCGAATTGTGGAACATCCGAGCCTCGAACTCGCGACCTGTTGATTTAGAAGTCCACGCCTCTACCCACCGGGCCACCGAGGCTCGGGTGTTCCACACTTCGGGCTTGGGTATGGCTGGCAGACGACGGCTAATAAGCCAGAAATGGCCATTCCAGTCTCCCTCGTCTTTGTCGGTAATACCATTCTGCCTATGTATCATGCGCCGCTGTGCGGCTGCTGGTTGGGCTCGAGAGAGAGCCCTTGAGGCACAACGGAACGAGTGAGTTCCGTATGAATGATCGGTGAGCGCCCCCTAACATTGTATATTCCCGATCAAAAACCGACAGGGCAACGGGCTCGTGGCCCGGTGAGTAGAGGCGTGGACTTCTAAACCAACAGGTCGCGAGATCGAGGCTCGGATGTTCCACACTTCAAGCTTGGGTATGGCTGGCTGACAACGGCTAATAAGCCAGAAATGGCCATTCCAGTCTCCTTTGTCTTTGTCGGTAATGCGATTTTGCCTATGTAATGAAAACACCCTCAGGACGGAGTTATTGGCATCATGATGACATCATGCACATTAACGCTTCAGGCATACTAACTGTCCGGTAATTAAAGCAGACTTCGATGAGTTCCTGCATTTTGAACCTCAGCAACCAGCAAAGCTTCTAAATGGGCCGAGTACGCGAGCCACTGTCAAGCTCTTTTTCACAATACAATTTCCTGACTTGTTTTAGAGTTGCGAAAATTCCCATAGCAGTAATCAGAAGACGAGGTGGAGAGCATACGTAGCTTTCGATAAATTCTCGTGGGGCCAGTACAATTATATGGGAAGCGGGTAGAAGTAAAAACACGTCGTTGATGTGATAAATCTATTAAAGTTCGCCTTAGAACACAGGCTGAGTGTGGGAATGTGGAGGAGGGGGGAGGGCAGGTAATAGCAGTCAGTGTCAGGGGCGGGGGGATAGCTGTAGGGCGCGGGAGAGTTGTAGCGTTAGTCGACCTTCGATCACTGTGGGCGCGGAGCCTGAACGTGATTCTTCTGTGCGCACAAAATTGGCTTTCGCAACCTGATGGCGGCCGCCTCTGCTGTCGCTAACAGGCGCTGTCCCAGTGGTTTAGGATAGCTCGATGTGACCTTATAGATCACAAGAAACGCTTCATTGGGGTCTACATGATGTCCGGACTCGACAACATGCGCGAGAATGGCGCTGCTTATGCTCCTAGTTTCGCCTTTTCCCAGCCATGCGGGGAGGTGTTCCCATATTCTCTTGGATAAGCGCCGACTCCAACTTTCCATATAATTGTACTGGACCGACGAAAATTTATGGAAAGCTACGTATGCTCGCCACCTCGTCTTCTGACCTCTCACTTGTACTCCAAATCACTAGACCCTGAGAAATTTGTGACATAGATGGAACTTCTCTTCCCGCAATCCATAGGTTCACATCCTGCTTAGCAAACCAACTCTGATGACTCTTGTCCTGCGAAAACGAATCTGCATTAACATATGCCGACGGAATCCCATTGCCAACATCTTTCGAAGTCCTTTTTCGCGCATGGTCAACACGGAAAAGGTGAGTCGGATGAGCCACTTCATGGCATTTTCAAAGGTTTACATCTAGCTTTACGTTAGTTCCCTTTTTGAAGGGGAATGGGAAGAAACTCGCCCTCCTAACAACGCTGACTTGCTTTCTGTTACACTACGGTTAACAGATGGCTTTTGGGCAGTGGTTGGAAGGAGCATTAGACTTTGTGAAAAGTATGCGATAATTTTAATTGAGCGCAGTAATATTGAGTGTATTACAGGTTGTCTCTCGCTAAACACCAGAGCGATTGGAATTGGGGTTAGGTTTATGAGAGCTAATGTTAAGGTTAAGACGCATGAACGAGAACTCCCTGGAATTTAGCGCAAGGTCCATATTCCTGTGTGTGACACGAACTCTGAATTCTGAAACTCTAACCTGCTCAGGAGAAGTAAAATTATTCCAGCGCCTCCTACGTCCTTAAGCTAGATGTCCAGTCGTCCCAAGTAAAATGTTCTGAACGCATTCACTTTGAAGCTTAGCTTAAAACATGATCCCGTAGGTGATTAGATCAAATTTTAGACAATCCTGAAGTTCACATGTTTAACATCCAGGTGCACATCAGATGACTGATAATTTTTTACCCCCATGTCCTCGGGAATCTTTCCGCCAATAAACTAAAATAAACAGTTTTTTGTCCGGGCTGTTTTGCACGTTGTTATCGAAGCAACAGAATGCTCGATTCACCCCGCAGATGGTGTATCGGAAGCATTATGTTGGTTGCTCGAACATAATGCTGTTTTGCATCTGACGTTGCAGACACTCAGACGTTCGCGTCTTGAAATACAGGATTCCCGACTGACAGTTTTTTGGGCAGTCAAAGATGTGATTTTGCGAAATGTCAGACACAGTCGAATGCGTCCCAGGGCCTAGAACTCCGATACAGAAGCCTTCCACCTGCCGTTTGAATGTCGTAAGGTGTGTGCTCTGTCCATCACACCGGAGGGCAATTTCACGTACGCGCAGCTTTTTGATCGACATATTTCCGGTACCCAAACCCTCCAATCTGACATTCACCAGAGACGTTGGCTCCTTAACTACCTTCACGAGACGTTTAAGCCTAAACAAGAGATAAACAAGCATTGGTTAAACAGACAGAAAGCTTTTTTGCGTGCTTCACAATACTGACAGCACATATACTAGCTAAAAACCAAAACACACATGTTTCCCCGATATTCCGCCACTGCATGACGCAACTGCGAGGAGTTGGACTCGTCAGTGACCCATCTAGCGTTCTCTTTTGTCTTTTTGATATATACTGGGGTTTTGAAAATGCAGCTTTTTGGTCTCCTCGAAAATTAAAAGCGCTAACTGTGAGTAAGTCCTTTGGGGAAACCCTTTCGGGCCAGGTTCGGAAGTTGATGTAAATATGCGAGCCAGAATTCATCAGTGCAGTACGATAACCGCCAAAAGGGAAAATCACTTTTCTTAATTTACTGAAGGAAAACTCGGAAGACATCTTTTAGTGCCAGTGAGCCTCAGTTAAAACCGTCCGCCAGCTATGCAAAAAATCTTAGGAACTTAATTAGATTTTTGTTAACATGAGAATTAAATAAGGAGCCGCACATCGAGTACAAATAGGTCAGTATTCAGAGTAAGCAGTAATTCAATTGCACACAGGCAACACTCAAACCCAACTGCGAGGTATAGTTAAAGTCCTGTTCTCCCTCGTTTCTTCTTCCGGTTGCTCACCGAGTTATCTCAAAGATGTCCGCTAATTATGCGAGTCAGACGATATTCCCTCTGCCCCTGCTTGAAAGGAAAATTGATTGGATTTGCCGCTGCAAATTTATGGCAAAATACAGGGCAAAATCGTTGAACAAAAACATTGCAATAAATTCAGTCGGCGAGCGACTTGGTCTAAATGGTTTTTTGCAGTCGGGGGCAGTCGCCATTAGCTGTTGAAAGATTGTCAACGTGTGATGGTAATTATAATATACAGTGACTGTAAGCTCATTGCTTCATCTTCAATTCTGACGGGATGCCATTTTCATCCTAAATATGGAAAGTTTCGTTCAGAATTGCGCCCTTTAAAGGTTGCTCTTTTTTAGGCGTCGCTTCTCAGGATAAGTATTCTTTTTATTTGCAGGAGCCTACTCTGTGGACGGGCGTAGCTTATCAATTTGTCGCGGGCATTCCCCAGGTAATTCCAAAACAGTTTCACCGAAATGATGGCACTGGTAGGAAACAAGCTGAAGGACAGAGAAAGCGGAAAAGTTCCTGCCTTAAAGTTCATCCACTAAGTATTCTCAGGGAAATGAAAAGGCACTTGGAGGCTATAGTTCGCCTGAGTCTTTTATAACTATCTCGAAAGGCCGTACTTGTTTATATGGTCGCTAGTGTGCTTCTTACAGTGTTTAAACGACCCGGTATCGTGTTTATCGAACCCGACAAGAACCACTACAGCACCGGGGACCAGTAATGCAGTGGGTGTGTAGTCACTTATATCGAGAAGGACCAACGTGGTATGTACCTCCCTCATTCTCTCACCTTCATCTGCCCCCAGTAGGACAACAAGTTCAGAACGACTGGGCATGTGTTTGGGAGAAATTTCTGGTTAGGGCCTGAACCGCGTCTTCCAAGTACATAAGTTTTGATTCCTCAGATGGCACTGATCATACTTCACTCCACGCGTCCTTTGACAGTGCAAATGCACCGGACGCGGAGCAGGGTTTGAACCCCGGCCGGAAACACTTATCTGGCTCCAAGTAACGAAACCGAGAGATTTACTGTCCCCGCAGAAAACGTCTGTAGCCGTCTACGATATCCGGTTTATTTGCGGACACAGAAACTACATTGGAAAACCCGGAGGCTACTCTGGACACGAATGGTCGAGCACGCAGCGGCAGCAGCAATGTGGAGAAGTGACGTCAAGTTCCAAGTCGTCGCTCGCGATCCGGTCACAACTTTGAGTTCGACGAGAATGACATTCTTGAGTGAAGCGAGAACCGCGCGAACCGCGGGTTGCCCAAGTCACGTCTCGCCATATTCAGTGTTGAGACCTTCTCTTGGCAGAGTAATTAGCCATCGGGGGTAGCGAGTGATCGAACGCTGTTTCCAGCGCTAGTGTCAGTGAACGAAGTCGCCCAGTCAAATTTAGACCAATACTTAATACCGATGATGAAATTGAGTAAAGTGCCGACTTGGGTGCAGACGTTCAGGTCCTCGTTCCACCAATTACGACCACCTGCTATAGATGAGAAGCTAGTTCAAATGCTGCAACCCTTGTGCGTCCACTGTGCTCTTCACTTGCAGTTCGAGTGTGGAGCGGAGACGTGGGGCGAATAAATGCCTTGTTCCGAAGATCGAGTCTTCCTCTTCTCATATGCTTCCTGGAACTTGGATTTTCACTTGTATCAGCATAACAGTCGGTCTGATACAGTTGGCTCACCCATTTAAGGCTGGCTGACAAATAATGATCCCCCCATGCAAGGTTCTAGGAAAAATGCATAACTATGTGGTAGAAAGTATGACGTTTTGAACAGAATCCTTGCACTAATAGCCTAGTTAAAAAGTGGGAAATTTATCCTCCAACATAACGTCCTTTCATGTGTACGCCCTAACCGATGATTGAGTATTCACCAGGAATCCGTTAGGGGAACAGACACTTCCTTTACTTCGCAGTATACAAATTCGCAATCCTAATCGTGGGGGCTTCTTCCTGCAGCACGTTAATTGTGCCCATCTACTTCAGCTTGCCCTGACAGTAGTGAATAGCGTTCAGACTCGTTGACAATCTTTTTTCAATATGTGAAATTAAACCGAACGATTAGCAGGGCCCAAATTAGCTTCCATACATATTTTACATAGACTTCAGGAGAAATAGCAGGCAAAAGCTAACAACAGTCTCTTCTTTTCACCGCGATCCAAATTTGCAAAATGACCCCTCTGAAGTTAAGGACTTAATGTCATCTCGTCTCTTTGCTAATGGACTCGCAAAAGGAAATATACATTAATGTAGCGGGCGTGATTTCTCATATGTGGCTGCTTCTCGGGGGTCAAATGTTTCCCCTAGCTCCTAAGCGGGAACGCCCCAGAGATATTTGTTAAAATATAACGTTTACTTACTATATACAAGTAAACGTTTTGATTGACTACAAGTGGCATCAGTGTACGACGAAACCCTGCCTTATGGTTAATAAACTGACCGTAGGATGTCTTGGAATTTCGCTATTGCTATGAAGCTAAGTCCATCAAGGGCGTGATGAGGAGAGCTGGAATCGATCAGTCGGTTTAAGGACTTTTCCAAAGTTAGTGTATGTTTCCGTCGGAAGCAGGGGGCGCCTGTTGCCAAGGGGAATAAATACTTTCACTACGGCATTTTGCATTTTCAGATTAGCCGGAACTATACACCGAATGCAACGCTCTATCCGGATCATGAAGAGAATCAGCTGACGGATACAGCCGAGACGTTCGCTGAGCAATACATGCGCACCATCCAGGCGGTAAACAGTGAACTCTATCTCGACGGACTCCGACAAGAGGTAATGCTACGCAAAAACATTTTGACCGCCAACTGCACTACAAGGAGACTAACAACATTTCCCTCCTACAATGCCATCTGTAGTACAAATAAGTGTAATCCATCGTCATGAAGAGAGCAAATGGATTGCCTTAATTCATAATCATACTGAGAGTAAATAAATGAAAACACACCACGAGATGGAGGCAAAATATGCGTTCCCAGGTATAACTGAGAAGGGCAGTAGGTTTGTTGCCTTGACTTTTCGAAAGCAAGCAGTTTTCCATTGTTTGATTATACTGTAATACGCCGTCTCACAGTATTTAATGCCTTTCGAGGCCACGGTTGCATGGGGTGGGCGTCGTCTCCGAGTCTGTTTTTCCTACCTCTGTCGTAGCGGGTCTGTCATGACGACTGACTTTGGGTGGGGACAGGGTGGGGCTGCCAATCTCTGTAGCATGATTACTGTCCGCAGTTGCGTTGACGCTACTGGTTGTCTCATTGCCCGTACTACTGCCGACATGGGCTTCCGCTGACTGGCTGCTTTGAACTCACTGATTTACGTGCCCTCGCGAGACCTGGTACGCTGCAGAGACGGCTTTGTAACATGTTTGGCCGACGCGCCTTTGCGTCGGACTTCCGGTATCTTTCTGAGTGTACAGTCGTTCCCTCGGCCCCTGGAACCGTTTGTGGCCTAATGTTCTATAAGCAAAGACAGAATTCATCAGCCCCACGATCAGTCCAATATGCGTATAAGCATGTTGCGACTGGTTTCCCCAAAGTAGTTGGTTGGACAAGTACTGCACCTAACATGATAAATGCCATTTAATGTTTTGCCTCATGGCCTCGTGGGATACAGGGATCTCTAGAAGCCACAGAAAGGGGACAACAGTCTCGGACACAATAGCAACAGTCGATTATCGATTTCTGCTCTAGTAGTTGTTTAGTTTTTCGAGCCGCCTGTTCCATTTGGCAAAATTGTGCTGGTACCAGCTTGTCACTTAGTCCTCTATATCACTTAAGTGTGTTTTCACGCTCTTGTAGACGGTTCACATGCTGCTTTTCCGTGAAGAAGGTTGTTAAACGGATTTTTTGTGTGGATAAGCTACTTTCGCAAACACCGTTGCCTTCAGTGCCCCGTCAACGTTGTGGTTGACATGGAAGCCTAGGGTCGGTAGCTCGTCTCGATTATAAAGAAGTTTTGTCTGCATCTTTGACTCAAAACTTCGCTTGCTAGAATTCGCACTCCATCGTTCCTAATTTCTCGCGAATAACTTCAATGATATCCTCGGCTAGTCCCTGATCTGGCCAAATTTCGTCCCGTCGGATATGAGAGCCATTTTAAAGTGGAAGCTGCGCGGCTAAATACGACGAGCACATTTTGATGGCTTGCCTATCACGTCCTATTTACTTTCAAACAGTTAGCGGATAGTTGTGTCTGCCAAGTTCTGAGCGATTTGGTTGGGGGGCCTTTTAATTGCAAAAGACACCGTCCTTTTCTCTGCGCTGATTTGAAAGAACCAAAATGACTTCAAACATTCCACTGCCGAGTTAACAGTGGCTTCAGAGCCTGGGATCAGCAGTTTCAGGTAGCTGGGCTCCGCAAGGAAACAGGCAGGTCGGAGGGGCGTAACGACCTCGCAAATTTTGAATCGCTGGTGATGGCTGGCGCACAACAACAGGACAAGAAAGGACAGTCGCAAGAGCAGTTTGTACGACCGGTAGGCGTCCACTGAAATCAGTCAGACCGGTAGCTAACACCCTTTAAATGCTGTGGAACTTGGCGTTGCCCTGCCCTCCGGCAATAAAAACAAACTGTTCGCTTTCGCAACTCCAGGGAAATAACACTTATTTCTCCTGAGATATTTGCTTCTGACTAGAACTACCCATCATAGGGTACTTTCCATTGCCTTGGTGTTTAGGCCCTTTCCTTTCATCGCACATAGCTCTATATTCAATCAGCCTGTTAACGGATTCTAGAAGTTGAACCTTTGCAGAGTCGCCTTTTTTTGGTGCAAAAGTTTAAGTACACAGGCATTCAAGACTTCATTTCCCTTCTCTTAAGGTCGCTCTGCAAGAGGCCCTTTCAACTCAGCAGAACCGTCGGCAAAGTGCTGAGATCAACGCTCTTACCTACTCAGCAAACAAAATGAGTTTCCAAAGACAGAATTCTGCCGCAGATCAATCGGTAAATTGCTCCGCATTTCTGACAACCAATAATGATCATTTTTTAAAGAAAAGTGTCATCAGTTGTAAGATCAGTGAGTGAGGCTGACATGTAACCACCCATCCCCTCCCCTCACAAAATTTCTGGACAGCCTCCCTAATATAACATTTAAAACAACATTGGGATTAGAGTTACGTGCGCTCCACCGGGTGCGTGCGCACTGTTTGACTCCTGTGCAACCAATGACATCCACTCACTGCATGTGAGGGCAGCTCGACACTCTGAAATTCGATTCATACAGTTCACACTTCTTTGCTGATGAAATGACTCGTTTAAACAAATACACGACGCCTGTACAGCATTTTCACTCCCCACCGACCCCCCTCCCTCATTCTCTTTTGGCCACTTCCAACAACCCGCCTATCTGACCATGATTCCCACAAAATCACCATCATTGTTGAGCTGAGAGTTTATTTTAGGGGTGGGCGACTGGAAGGCAGCCTAACTAATGACTTCCGATCTCTTTTCTGGTTAAAATGCATAAAACATACTGAGTAGTAACAAAAAGGTACTTTACCGTTACAAGCAGTGCTATACTAGCAGACTGCAAGTGATTCCACTCAGGGGTTGAGAAAAGAATATTTGAGAAGCCTCTGAATGCCTTCACTTTTTGCTTCATCATTGTGTACATCAATAGACGTAAACCAAAGTTCGGAGTGAGCTCCTTTCAACTATTCGGATTCGTGATTTTGATTGGCTCAGTAGCCCACGCTGTACGTCCGCCTAGACCTCTCCCAGCGCCCTTTAGTCATGTTCTCTATCCAATATGTAGGCATCTCCAAACTCGTCTATCTATACCTAGCCATCCCATTTACTAACTAAGCTGATTTAGTCGACATAAGTTCATTTTGTATGAAATTGTCCATTCAAAATTGCCGCTTTGGGGTAATTGAAAGCGAAGGACAGGGGGAACAAGTCTTCCGTTCGGGGGTAATGCAACTTGTAGGGCAGTCCTTGATATTTAAAAGTGGGATTTCGGTCTGAAAAGATTAATCGGGTGGCATAAAGTGTTTCCTAACAAATAGTATAATACCCAGACATGTGATTCACACCAGGATGCTAGCATTTGATTGCGTGAGCTTACCGTCACCAACAAAAACCACTTGCTAAAAATGACTTCCCCGGTAGTATGGATCATTTTCATTAATGTTAGGTGTCTTCGTATATCCAAGCGTATTTTAAGGAAGGTATATATGAAGCAATCCTTTTTGTACTAGTTTTGTGGAGAAGTAGGTTTTCTTAAAATTTTCTCCTCCAGGAAAATGTGCTTTCTTTTTTAAAAGTAAATCGTTAAATTTCCCAGCAATTTTACATCATATTTGATGCGGTTGTCTGCAGAATTTCAAAACTTCACTCTATCCGTTTCTCGTTTAAGTAAATCATACCACTCTCTATGCGGCTTTGAAGCTGATAGGTACCGCTCATAAAAGTCTGCGATAGATGTTACCCACGTTCTATACCTCAATAGAAGCATTAGTAAATGAGCAGCTACGATAAAATTCGAATAAACATTTCCCGGTCATAAGCATTTTCTAAAGCAAATTTGGTTTAAAACGGAAGCTACTCTTTCTCAGAGTAATTTTTTCATGAATAACTACTCTTCCAGAAGTAGTAGTATACGAAGGGGTGTTTTAGGCATTATTTCCGTAAAATATGTCCAGATTTAAAAAAAGGCCTCCAAAGCCAGTGAAAAAGAAGCCTGCGACTAGCCTCTGAAGGACGATGGTCCAGGCTAAATGCAGGGCTGCGTCTCACACTTCTGAACTATAAAGATTTTGTGCGTCGGCTAAGCCATGATTCAGCAATCCATGACCCTCACAGCTTGTTGTACACTGGCAGTTCTCTGTCACCTGTTTCCCTGGCGGTGAATGCGCTCCCGCTTGGTTTGCCGACTGTGTGCATGGTTGCCCAGCGACTTGTGTCATCCTCTCCTCTTTCTGACTCATTTTTGATGTTGACTTAAATTCAGATCAAGTGTTTGTTGTTGAACAGGGGGTATGGTGGTACGCCGAGGTGCTAGTCCGGTTTTGCCAGTCACCTGCGCCCTTTCCCGCCTCCGATCTTCTCGGCTTTGTCTTGACAACGGGCTCAGGCGAGGGAAGAAGGGAGTGTGCGGCTGATTCTGTGGAAGTCCACTATCAGTATAAACTAATTAACGCACATGTCACTGTGCCTGTTATTACCTTGCTGTGGAGCACATGGTGGAAATCGTCGACAACGATGGCCGAAATGTCAGTGAAGAGCGTGATTTTTGCGGGTGTACCGAAAGACACGCATTCAAAAACCAACACCCCGAATGAATGCTGGGTTAAGCTGCATGGTAATCAGTGTTATAACACCATTCGTCATAACTTTGAGGCAGCGTAGTCATCTGCTCACTATGGATCGTCTCTATCAACCACAAGTGAGGAGTACCGTCCAGACTTAAAATCTCAAAGACTGCTAGGCGCCTGAGATTTCTGACTCAAAAGCAAGTTTCAGTCACGTCCGGGATATATCTACTATGTTCTCTGTCATATGTACCTGCCGTATCAAAATGGAGATTATCGAAGATTACGGAGCGCTGAATGTGTACAGTTTTTTATTCCTCTATTTCTCATTAGCAATTAAGTTTCGTGAATTCTTCCACTTCCTAGGTCGCATCATAATTCTCAAAAACAGGCCTCTGGATGATGCAGCCTGATAAAGTTTTGACGTAACAGGACTGGTTTTATGTCCGATGTATTAGAACCCGTTACAGAGCCTCGGAACCACTAATTTAGAATATTTGTGGCCTACTTGAGATAACCGAACTCCTGGAAATATATGCAAACCTATTAGCGTGTCAAGGGTTAACACTCTCCAATGCTGATAGCGAAAGAAAGGCAAGCTTACAAAAAGTTTCTATGCACGTAATTCAACGGCGCTATATGAGCACAAACAATTTTCGCCATTATTCACGTGGTCTCACTGTCGTCAAACGTCCTCCTACCATGTGAGGATGGAACTCCCCTCAGAATGTAGACGTTGTTGCTCTATTCATCGTGCTAACGACAAGATGGCCTGCATTCAGTTCCCGCAAGACCGTTTTTCACGCTGTCTTCAGATTACCAGTGGCTTTCGTTCGATGCGATTCTGCATGATGGATGGCAATAGTGGCTGTTTGGGTTTCAGCCACAGTGAAGCTAGTTTTGCCAGGCATTTGCTGAAGACAGGTCGTGCGATGCTAGAGTAGAGCCGCGTCAAGGTTGATTGAGAGGAAAAGTACTTCCACATGTCCAAGAGGATGGGCCCAAACTAAAGTAGCCAACAGGCCTGGCCGTATTTATGCGTAGTCGTTCATCAGTCTGGAAGTGTTCTTCTTTCCATTGGCCAGCCCTTTTGCCTGTATGATGGCTCAGAGGACCGTATTTCTTTGCAGGCATAAAAATTGACGCAGTAAGCAGGATAAGTAAAAGTAGCGATCACAGTGTTTGGTAATATTATGTACATTCGTCTGTAAATAGTAAATGTCGTACCCCAAGCAGTTATTTCCAATAAGTGTACATGATAAACAACCATGAAAATAATTTTTTTCGCCAGTTCCCGCACCCGTCGAAATGAGTTATTTGAGAAAAAGAAGTAAGGCAGGGTATGATGCGCAAACTCCTTTTATTTAGTCCCTTGAATGGCTCATCAACATTTGACAAATGACAAAATCATTTTATGAAGTAAGCTTTCTCGAAGAATTTACCATAAGCAGTTGTTATTGACGCTCAAGTCGAACCCAGCTGATGCGAATGTGCTTTCCTCGGAATAGGAAAACTTTGATTATTTTACTCAAGCTCTTATCATTTCAGTTGGGTAAAAAGGACGTGTTTGCCAAAACGTACCGAGTAAGAGGTGTCTGAAGCGAGAAATCCGACATGGTCTCCACCGACGTCTCTGATAACTGACCCACTCAAAATCCTCGTCTAGTGACTTTGTGCGTGTACATACCTCAACTACTTAAGGCATGGTTTTTCAGGCCAGGTATATTCGAACGCATCCTCGGAAAATTCCCAGGACTGACCAAAACATTTTGTCTTTTGTTACCTCATTTAGGCGGAGATATCGCGCTCCCGGTCGTTTGGCAGCGAAGCGAAAAGCCCCCTCCTGAGGGTCCAACTGCCTCGTGGGGGCGCCAGGCGACACACCACCAACCTCTTCAATCTGCCCCTGGTGAGCATGTTATACCATCCTCAGTGAATTTTGTGCAATCTGCTGCAGAGAAATAATCTATGGTCATGTATTGAAGACAGTTGCGCTCCCCCATGAACCGTTCAGGGTGTGCGATAAAACCGCATAAGAATGCCCTATTATTCATTCCTTTGGTTTGGCAAGATTTTCTGGTTTCCTAAGCAGTTGGGTAGGCTCCGATGTATACTTCTGTGGGTAGTTAGCCAAAAGCCTTTATCCTACTGTGAATGAGCAGTCGGAAATGAATTTATAAATTCTTCCGGCAGCCAGTAGGTCACTTGACGACGTAAACGGAACGTTGCTGTAATAGGTCTACCTTTCCATGACTATTTTTCGCACTTCCAGCTGTACGATGCATGCATATTCCAAGTAAAACTTGTTAACTGGCCTTCTAGTCTACGTATTATCTCGGTAATTAAGACTTAAATCCTTTTAATAGAAGCAGTTTACATTGCACATTGCCTTCAGTTGGTAACGGTGCGGAGGAATCGTGTCCAAGGGACACACGGCCCATCTCCATAATAAGTGACATTGGGTGTTCCACACTTCGGGGTTGCGTATGACTGGCTGACGACGGTTAATAAGACAGAAATTGTCACTCCAGTCTCCGTTGTCTTTGTCGGTAATAGCATACTGCCTATATCATGCGCCGCTGTGCGGCTGCTGGTTGGGCTCGAGAGAGAGCCCGTAAGGCACAACGGAACGAGTGAGTTCCGTAAGAACGATCGGTGAGCGCCCCCTACCATAAGTGACATTCTTCTTAAAATAGAACAAATAAACACCGCTTAGTACAGGGAAATACGGTGCGCACCGTTCAGAAATAGTTCTCCGAATACCAAAGCTGTTTAATCGAGCTGAAAAATCCTTTTTCCGATCACTAGTACCTTACAACTATCCTAATGCTCCAGCACATTTGCGTACACGAAAGGATCCTTCTGCATCGCCATTGCCCCACTAATACCTGCAGCGCAGGCTGCTGAAGGATATGAAGAATCGTCATAAAATGTCCTGCATTCTTCCTCTCCAACTTAATCCTTTGAACGATTATGCGTGGAAAATGTGCCTTAAATAAACTTTCGCAGACGACCACATTTCAAGGTTTATCGTAATATAAGGGTTATCTTAAATTGAATCCCCGGCATTTCCTAACACACACATACACATATTGAACATCGTACGGCAGTCTCCGACCTATAAACGTTCTCTGTTTCGCCAAGTAACACTGAGCTAACAATGTAGTCCCTGAAGGTTTGTAAAACCCCAAAATAGACCGCTGTTTGTAAATCTGTTATTTGAACTGTTTAGAACTCGACGCCAACAACTTCGCCATGCGACACAGAAGAGAAAAGCAAAACTGAGTGTTCGGCGGATGCTAAAGATGATGCTCCCACATCATCTTTCCTGAAAAGACCACCTTTGATGCAGTCTAGTAAGTTTACTCGGTCTGCCGTTAAAATGTGTGTTAATTTTCGAAGAGATTCTTTGTGCCTTTGTAGATAGGCGTTACCTCTGTAGCCAAATGGAATTTAGTACTACCAAGCTATTTATGAAAAAAAACGCACGTTAGTACCAGTTGAGAAATAGTCTAAAAAGTTTTGATAAATAATTAATTAGGGACGATGCGCGTTAAGTTATGCATCTGATAGGAGCAGCCTCCCACATACGTCCTATATTTTCTAGTATTCATGCCGCTTGACTTACGATACTAAAAGCACATGTGGCTAAAGCCCAGCCACATGTTAGCCGATATTATGCACTAAGCGCTTTCGAGAAACCGTTCCCATGAGATTACTTGCTGATGATTTTGTGATGTTTGACTTTGCAGGCGACACTGGAGTGCCCTTGCGACAACCAATCATTTCGAACCCCGTCGCCAATGAATCCGAGCTTCGCAGGCTATTGGACGGTTTCAAGGTCGACCGCAACAGGGTCGGGGTCAAACCTCAGCCAATGAATAGTCACCCTAGTGAAGAAAATATGGCTTGGACCAGGCGGGAGCGAGAAAAGCTGTCCAACTCACAGAAATGAGCACTGCGCTTGCGCAGCCCATAGTTTGCCTTGAAAGCAAGAAGCTTACAACGTCGTTGTTCATTAAGCCATGAAACGGAGCCTTCGGCATATGTCATGTACGCTGCCCATAAATTCCCAATGTACAGACTGAAATGTGTAAAGATGGACCTTGCTCACAGAATGCACGCTTTCTGACGTTCTCCCAGGCCCTGATGACCTAAATTGGCGTTATTATGGTTTGTTACTTATTTGAAAGGGATTACCTGGACCATAACAATCGGAAACTAAGGCATCAGAAGCATTATGATTAACCACCTGCTGCCAGAATTTACCTTCAACTGAAAAATTAGCTTCGCGGATTCCTTTTTTGTCAAAAGTTGCATTTTACAGATCAGTATCTCAAGAACTTTTCGGACCTCTGCAATTTACGATCAAATCATTTAAATTTGCCTTAGAGTATGATGGAAAACGGCGAACCCTTTCGTCCCTTTTTCGCACCAGTCCAAATTTAAAAAGCCACCCATGAGTATTAAAAAAATATTCTCGCACAATTTTAAAGAATACAACAATTTATAATTGTTCATTGAGAAAAGAAAGTGAATGAATTAGGGTGCCAAACGGGAATGGCTTAGTATTTCGAAATCGGGTCACACCTTGGCCTCAAAACAAGACAATTAGAACGATAGCTTTACCGGGCTGCAACTGACAAGGAATACCGATTCGCAACTGTCTGTCCTCTCGGCCGCTGCTTTGCCTGAAAATTCACATATTCACAAAAAATGGTTACCCTCAAGTGACCACTGGACGTGGACAGCAACAACCCATTACGCTACAGACAAAATCGCATAAGGACATCTTGTGGACGCGTTTAGATGCACTAGAGTGAGCCGGAGAGTGGGCCTGCATAACTGTGATGGCTTTGGTGCGTACTTAGCGGGAATTTACGTTTACGTAAGTTTTTTAGACAGTATGCACAAGAATGAGACTGGGCCAGACCGCGCGTAAACCAAACTTTGCGAACATTTACTGCATCTAGAATCTCTCAGAGAACGTCAATCACTTTCGCCCTTGGAGTTAGGATGGCACACAGTCGAGAGATAACCTTTCGCGCCAAGTGCTGACGTTTAAAAACGTGTGGCCACTTAAAGAAACCCCTATATTCGTTTACCGCACCTGGTTCATTTCTGAACCAATAAACCGCCCAAAAATTTGAAATATTAATTCAACTTCGATGAACGGACAGGTGACGACATTGTGGATATTTGATTTGAACCTTGAGGTGGCATAGCAGTCAGTGCAATCAGAGCGTGTCTTTGAGCTCAGGAAGACCGAACTGGCCATGAAGTGTGACGTCCACGTAAGTCGTAAAACTTTGGTGACAGGGTTTCTAATCCTGGACTTAATTAATGGATGCAGACCATCTCCAGACTACAAAACGTTAGCATTTTCGCCTACTGAGATATTTACGGCAGTTTATGCATCTCACAAAACATTAATCAAAATTATTATGTGTACTTTCCGTTATGAAGGACTATTTAAGTGGGTTGTGATATTGAGCGACATCTAGTGTAATTTCACGAAATCTCGGTTTCACCGGAATGCCGGCTTTTGAATTTACATCCTTCCGACTGCGTATAGAAATCCTACGCATCAAACTGGGTTCTTTAATAAAGTGGTTTGTTTGCTGATTCCCTATATCTCTACAAGCCTTAACATGTTTTACGGAACTTGGGCACAAAACTGTTCTTCGTTGAGGTCATTCAGCAGAACTCACGCTTTTTAAATCTTTCGCTCAAAGAAACGCCATCTATTGGTTTAAAACACTTATAATGCGATTGTTTAAGACATCGTATCAGTCGACTTATCGATGATCCTTTTATGTTGTACAACATGGTCCAAATCCATAGCAAATTTCTTAAAGCGCGGATGGTTCTTTCTTAATAATACAGAAAGACGTTCGAATTTATTTAAATGGAGAGCGGAGAACCCCGGCCTCAAGTAAAATGACAGTTCGGGTCCAAAATTATTAGGGAATTGAAGAACAATTAAAAACTGAGAGATGCAGATTCTTCGAGCAGAAAATATGAAAAAAAATATAATTTGCTACAAAGTGCACACAAGGTGTTTTGTGTCTTATCTCTGT
This sequence comes from Spirometra erinaceieuropaei, assembly GCA_902702965.1. NCBI lineage: Eukaryota > Metazoa > Platyhelminthes > Cestoda > Diphyllobothriidea > Diphyllobothriidae > Spirometra > Spirometra erinaceieuropaei. The sequence continues at coordinate 1,179,784 of CACRXP010000049.1, read as the reverse complement.
AAAGTAAGTTTTAATTTAAAAGGACATACTAAATCAATCGCAAATATGCGCACAATTTAGGTTTTCTGTAGGCGGTCAGAATGACATACATTCTGCGTTCTACTCAACATTACAGCTGACCAGAGCAGTACTCTCTAACCGAAATCACATCCCAAATTGTCGGTCAATGTTCTTTACCATACGCCACTTACTGAAGTCACGCTGGAGATATGCGGATGAAAATTGCGCGCAAGATGATAAAGAGGACTAGACTGTCTATGGACATTTCCCTAATAAGGGACACTAGGCAGGAAGACCGGGAAACCGTTGACCAGGGCCAACGGCCAAGGAAGACTTACGTCAGTCAGGGAAATTCGCAAGAAATTGTCGCAGTCGATGGTTTTACGCAGACCTGCTAAGCAACTCGTTAGTGACGGCATGGAAACTAACTCATTAAATCGTGCATTCCCGTGTATTACCTTCCTCTACACGGTTCTGTTGCTTTAAGTATATTCTAAAGGACTCTGAACTGCGCCTGACCCAGTCCTTCGGATATATATTCTAAATTGGTCCGTATAGTTCCATTTATGATCAGCTGGCTGAGGACATTTTTATCGCCTATTTTCAACCAAACTCGCTTTCCTACTGGGGATGTCCTCTGTTGTCTCTGACTTAGTGAGCACTTTCAGCAAAATGTATCCTGCTTTTATTGCCAAGTACCAGCAAGGATTTCGGAAAGTCCTTCCTCTCTCAAAGCTGGTGGTAGTATATGTCCGGTGAGTGGCCCTTTACTTTGTCTAGTAAGTCGACTTCGTCAGACATTTACTAAGAGGTGGTGTGGGAGATCCCCGCGCATTTTTGTGTACCTAAATGAAGAGAAGTTTAGGTTTGTTAGTTGGGTTACATAGGGCAAGGATCTTTAACCCTAGGCAATTTCTATTGTCCTTCTTCGATCCTTTTCGAGAGTACTTTGATTTTGGTTTGCCCATGGTCTCCAGGCTTCCATAGCATATTTCAATTGCGTCCAAACGACTGGTCCGTATATTTTTGCAGAGGAGATCATATCATATGCGACAAAGGTTATCTTGATAGCGTGTCACACGCACGTTGAACTTTTGTCACCCTGGAGCAATCAGCGGAATGCTTTAAGGAGTTTGCCATCCGTGCACCATCGCCCTTTTGTGCTTGAACATCTTGAAACGCTGCACCGCCCAGAAAATAGTTTCTTGTGTCATCAGATTTGACTGGGTTACCTAGGTGAGGTAGGGGAAGCTTACCGACGTTGGACCGAAGGCGCAAACGATTTGACCACGCCTCTTGTCAGTTTAGATTAGTCTGTAGTTTATCTTTATCGGAAGGGCTTCGGATTGCACGCAAAATCTTCATGTCGTCCGCAAACATTGATGTTTCACAGTTCAGATAACTTGCGAAATTGTCCACGCGTATTAGGAGCATATAGGGCTTTAACGCTGCACCACTCTCTACCGCAGCATGACTTAGTTTCTCTTGACCTATGCGCACAACCTGCGCCGACGCACAATAATGTTTTCGATGCACTTGAGAAGTTGACCTCATGTACATATTGTTTTGAGTTTGTCAAAATTCGTCGGCGGATCTTCAGTTCGGTTAATTTCACTTTACTGATGGAAATAGGCATGAGCCTACGATTACCCTATCTGCAACGTAAAATTGGGGGCGATGTAAAGAGAAAATGTGTGGGTCTAAATAGTACCAATGGACCCATAGTGGTTTGAAAAATCCCGTGTGAGTCTCGAGGGTTGAACTGGGTCTCAAATTGCTCTTGCTAATTTTGTTTTTAAAGCTGTATATCGATGGTGCCATCACAACAGCTGCGGGGCCGGCATTCAAATGACCACTCTGCAAAGAAGGAAAACTGCCGCACATCCAGCCTTGCCTGCTGAGTGCGCAGTTTTGACGAATGATCTCGGAGTTTGGTCGTGCTAGCAAATTCTTAAATTCCTCAAAGGCCAGGCTGCATCCCAGTCCTTTCACAATTGGGAATGCTTTTAAAAGATTCCTGAGCAGTTGAATGGAGAAAGGAACCTCGCTTTGTCTGTTAGGATAGATTGGAAAAACTATATAAAAATGTCAACTTTAAATAGGAAATTGGATGTAGAATCCTTGTGTTTTTATGATGCAGCTTTAGAGTAGATTCGGGATGTACGTTGCTTTCTTCAGCACATTCTTCTTGAATTGTCGATATATTCCGACGATCAAGCTTCTCACACAGTTCTTTGTGCCTTGCATTGAAAAGAAATTGCAGAGTCTGGATGCTGTCATCCGGTCATCAGTTTGCCGTGTTTCATCTGGAGACCTAAGAACGTGGATATGTTTCCAGGTTCTTTTAGTTTTTCGTATGAGGCCACATAAGGCTTTGGGTTATTCCAGTAGGTTCTAGATATTTTTTAATTCAAACTTACTTCTTACTTTATTAAGCTCCCTTCTACAAACGTCTCCTTGTTTTTTATATTCGCGCAAGCGCTAACGTGTGCCAGTTAGTCATTTGCGCTACCTCAAGTGAATTCTTTTTTTAAAAAATAGGCCTGCGCTTCCCAGTTCATCCACCTCGGGTGGTTAACGATTTTCTCTCTTCAAAGAATACAATAATGGCCAAGATTACTTCACAGCAATTAGTTGAAAACTCCCCAATGATCATATAATGTGCCAGCAATTCACCTCCCATCAGTGGATAGTTGTTAGGGTCCTTTGGTCATGAACATTATTAAGAGTTCAAAAGATCAGCCAGGAAAACCTTACATAAAGCGAAAAGATCAAGTAAAAATAAGGAAAGGCGAGAAGCTGCATTTGTTGAAGGAAAATTGATTGAAAATAACCATGTAGTCCTTATTCGTGTTATATTAGGCTGAAATGTGGGTGGACGGAACAAAGTAAAACTTGCGGCGGATATCTCGGGATCAAAGTTAGGGCTGGGGAGTAATTGCGATGATAGTCAATGGCAATAGGACTTAAAGTGGATATTTTTAATTTACTTAGGGGTCTCAGTCGTTATTACTGCGTCGGCCCGTGTAAAAAGACACCTTGAAGTCGACCACCTACCTATTGAATACATAATTCAATGTTAAACATGGCGTAGATGGGAACGTAATCCATATTGGCGTCATGTGTATTTACCAATGCATACAGTGATTACTAATATTACTATCTACTCGACCGGATTGTCTTTTCTACAGAAGAGGCTTTGATATCAATGAAAGTAAGAGGAATGATGATGCAAATCAAGTCACAATAGGGGGCTCGTTAAGGTACTAGCCCGCCAAACACAGCCCAGCGGGCGGGCAGACAGAAGGAATCGAGCAAGACCTCATCCACGATGCGGTTTCATGTGCCTACTCCTTTGCTAGCCACAAAGGAGGTTTGTTGTCTTGTCCTCTGATGCACACTGGATTCACTTCTTAGTAGTGACGACGGAGATCGTTAGTCCTGTGTGGCATTCCGTCCCTCTGTAGAGCATTATGCTGGTGGAAAAATACTAAACCTCTTTTTGCCAACTGCCGGGTCTGCGCCCTGTTTTTTGCCTTTTATCGCGTTACTCACTCCCGAATCTTGTACATGTCCACGCTCGCCCGTAATTACTTCTTCGTTTAACATAGGCGAGTCCTGACATCTATATTTGTCTTTTTATGTGGATTATTGTTGAGAATGATGATAGAGCATCCATTATTAAATATGTATGTATTTCCACGGAGAATAGCTGTTTTTGGGCATATTTTAGAGCAACAGTAAACCCGTAGGAGAAATCATTCTTGGTGCATTTATTCTTGTTGCGTTCGCCTAGTGTTGAATGTGTCGTTTTCTTTTTGTCTACAACCCCTTCCGTATTTCTTTTTTGATCTAGCTGGACGGTTAACATGCCGCGCACGTTTGTCTATGCTGTCCATAGATCTGGTGGCTGCATTTCCCTATTCTCGGTTTTTACAGATAGACTAGCTCCATCATATCCAGGGGTCATCTAATGCCCTTTTAATTTTTAATATCTGGCCGAACTTTTGAAAACTCGCTACCGGTAGTTTCCAGGTCGCATATAAGCGGCGCTGAAAGATTCCACCATAGTAGCTTTGTGTATATCTGCATTTTCAATGGTAAGTCTAGCTATCCATCGCCACAGTTTGCCGCTTAAACTGGCGGCCCAAATAACCTGTCTCAAGTAGCGTCGTCTGTACTCCCGATGAAAACGATTACCTGGCCTTTCGTTTCTAATAGTTGAAACTTCCAGCGTGCTGCTTAGCTGCACTATCAGATGTAGGTTTTGTTTCAGTTTGACCGAATTTTCACCGATTTCGCCCTTTTGGGTACTCTTACTTGGCATTAAGAAGTGTCACTTGATTTGACAGGCATTTCCTGTGTCAGGGCTTTTGTTACTGTTAATTAGCTCTGTCGATGTATAAATGGTCGTTTACCATCCTAGTTCTCATTACTCAGTTCTTGGAATGTAGACCGCCGTTAGCCCTAACGGCGATATGACTTTTCATTTACTCGGGTATCCAGTCACGTGTGCCAATTGGTTAGTTGTCTGACTGAGTGGTCTGAGGTCGTAAGCGCTCATAGGTTCTCACATTCCTGGTTAACGAACCATCGCTCATCAGTTCCCACCTATGACTTCTTAAATTAACACCTTAGTTAAAGATTTCTGTCCGACTATCTAGACACAGAGTAGTATCTGTTCCTGTTTCCTCTCACCTGTTTGGTGAGTAACCACAAAATGTCTCATCTGAACACCAATATCTAAGTTACGATAGGTTTCTTGTCCTTTTTTTCACGCAAATTTTTAACTTTCTCCTGTGATTTAATGGGTCGGTTATCAATGTCCTCACTCTTTGCTGTCGGTCCGGCCTTTTACCAGTATGACCAATAGGACCCTTTTTGTCTGCTCTAACGATACGGTGTTCTTTTCCAATGAGGCGCAGAACGTAGGGTATTCTCTGGTCGGCCGTTATTGGCTTTAATTGCTAATTGCCTGTTTACTGAACCTGTTTTCTAAGGCCTCGAACTCCCCAGAGAGGATAATTGAATTTCAAACACTACTTACCGAGAATTTTTGTTTTTCTAGTCTAGAAAATACTTCGACAACTTAAAGTGCTCGGCCAGAAAATTAGTGGCCCCGTCCCATAGTTGCAACAGTCGCTGTCGAACATGCGGCCTTGGCAAAACAACGGTCAAGTATCTTTAGAGAAATATAAGAAAACGTGTTTTCGGTAATTCATCAGGCCAATGCGGTTACATAGCGAATGAAAATATGAAAACTTAAAGGGTGTGAGCGTTGTTTGTTGGTTGAGCACGCGGAGTGCACATCGGTACACAGGGGGTTGGAGTGACGTACGATCACAACCGAGTCGGAATTGGCCACGGAGGGCATAACGCCTGTACCACTGTCTTCTACGAACATGACGCTGGATTCGCTGGCCGCGTAACCACTGCCTCGACCGTAGCTAGCACCTGTTGGTGTAGGCCTTTAGAGAAGTTTGCTAGTGTCCGATAGACGACGTGGAAGGCTTATTTAGCCTCGACTCGGCAACTCGTACCGACTAGATGTGCGAGAATAGAACTTGAAATCGATCTGTTTTTACCTTTATCTACCCAGGCCGGTATGTGTTCACATACCCTCTTTTCCAGGCACCTCTTTGTAAGACCAGTGTATCCCGCTGCACAGCAGCAAACGAATAAGCAAATACACGTTGACGTGGCTTACAACGCTAGTCTATTGCACGTCTGACGTCTTGAAGAGCAATTCTGACTCTCCGTCCCCAAAAACTGGTTGATCCGGTAGAAGGCAGGCACTATAGAATCTCTAGTTGGGACGAACCGTTTTACTTATTTAACAGGCCATCCACACCGTCTTTGGATTGGCCTTTGTCCTCCTCCCCCGTCGTCCACACGCCTTGTCTCGCACCCCTAGTTCTCATCTGGATCGGCAAAGCCAACTAACCATCTGAAGCACCAGTATGATGATCATTCGACCTTGTTCCTCGGCCGAAATGGAGACCATTCGGCGAGCGAACGCAGTCTTCCCGCTA
>CACRXP010000049.1:1155877-1172311 GCA_902702965.1 Spirometra erinaceieuropaei | reverse complement strand
GTGGTGTTTTTAAATGTCCGCCGAGCTAGTTACTGAGACTTCAGTAGTAATGGCTATCCAAACCACGGAGAGCGTCTGCGAATTTTAGAAACTAGTTCATCTTGACATATTTCGCCATTGTAGAAGTCTTTACCGTTTGCAGATGTCCCACAAGTCATCTTCATTTGTAATTGCGTTTGTTTATCCCCTAACCGTTGCAATGCATTAGGTCTAGCTCGCTGGGTCAGCCGTTCGACTTAACTATGTAGCACGATTTTTTTAATTGAGAGTATACTTGCTGCTTACTATTACTGCGGATTGAAACAAGCCTCATCTGTGTAATTGCCACTTTTCTGGGTCTAGCAGCTTTATCCTTCAACCAGGAATAAAACGCAGCCCAGACCGCATGGGGTCTGCCTCTAGAGTCCGAATAAGGTGAAAGTTCGATCGTGACGAGTGACGACGTCCACCGAGTGCCCCACGGATTGGACGGAGCGCCGGTGACTTGCACAGCACCTGCTTCACCCTCTCCTTCTTCACCACACCAGCGCCTATGACAAGAAAATTGCAAGACGACCGGATAAGGTAATGCTTGTTATTCACACTAGTTGGAGACGCGTCGACCGCAGTTCAAGCACATAGCGTCCGGTGTGACGTCAAAAAGTCTGCCACTCGATCCCATCTTGCAGCACTAGTTTTCTGGGTGTGTGATTTGTCTTATTTCGTACAGCCTATGTGCATCAATTAATTGTCGTCTATAATTATTATCAACTGTAAGAAACTTCATTTGTTAAGTATCCTATGATTACTTAAAACTCGAAAGACGCAGAAGTGCGCCCCGAAGAACATAAAAAAGCATCTGAAACGCAGCCGCCCTTGCAGTGAACACCCAGTCATCCGGTGAGAGTGCCTTGAATGCGTCCGGAGCATAAAAACGGACGACAAAATAATGGCACAGACAGTTGGTGGACCAGTGCATTGTTTCTTCGCGAGGTTCACAGATTAATCGTTCCTCGGAGTAGAGGCCAGTTATGCGAATGCCACTGGCACAACAGGTATTACGCACTACCTCCTCAAGGTTACGCTGACCTGTGTCTGTCCGGTTCCCGACTGAACTGGAGATGTACCCAAATAGTCAAATGAGCTAGAACTCCAGTGGACACGGTAACCTTCGAGGGGCAGTACCCGATTGGTCCACTTTCCTTCCGACCCTGAATATTCCCGTATGTCCTTTTTTCGTCTTATGCACGCTGTTAGAATACGCCAAGACGCTTTTTATATCCCGTCCTCGCTGCTGAGTTCTGATTTAGGGGGACGTGGTCGAGGAGAGTTGTTGTACGGGCGATCGTCGAGACATGCGACAAGTCCACGGCAATGGCGATGCAGCCCTAACGAGCAGTACGCAATGGTCAGGCCAATGGGAGAGAAGACATGTGAGCATATCAACGTCAGAGCACTGACTGGTCGTCAAACTTATGCGTGAGCATATACGATTGACTGTCCGTGCTGGTGTCTCTGTGCTGCGGTTGTCCAAGACGTTGACCGTGTGGGTCGAGCTATGGCGGAGCCTGAATGCCCGCGGGGCGGAATGCGAACACCGAAATGGGACGGGGCAAATCCGATACGCCTGATACATAGCAGAGGCCGTTGCACTCTGGCCACCCAGATACCAGGGAGTTCGGCCTCTTTGTCACCTTTTTTTGCCGAGACTTCCCAGTCCAGTTCTTGCTCTCTAGCCTCCACGAGTTGCATTTGTCTTGCTGTGGGTGGCCGATTGAATTCGCACCCTTCAAATCCTGAGGAACTTGTCCGTGGTGCCACATCGCCTGGAATAGCATTGTGAGTTGGTCTCTGGGTTAGGACCGCCGTGCTTGTAGACTTCGACCGGAATGGGGCCCGATGCCGGTGCTTCACCGCGGCGCCAATTGTTTTTGGGAGGGAAGACCCAAGTCTTCATTCGTTTCAACTTGAGTTAATTGGTCGATGGCGTCGTCAGACATTGTGGAGGAGCGGTTGGGGAAGTTCATGAAGTGTTCGGCCCAGCGTTTCAAGATCTGAGACTTTTCCGTCCCTCTGGGGCTGAGAAGTGGCGCGATTCCTTTAGATTGGGGACCGTCTTAAATGATGTAAAGAAGTTTCTAAGTTCATTGAGGTCTGAATACCTCTGGATTTCCTCGGCCTTGCGGTCATCCTGGCTTCCTGCGCCTCCCTCAGTCGGTGCTGCACGATGCAACGATAGCGCAAGAACGTCACCTTGTTTGCAGCGGTCCGACTGTTTATGTAGGCATCTGCAGCCGGTGCTTTTCAGTCAGCGGTTGACTGATGTCGGCGTCGTAGTCGGACCAGTCTCGGTGTTGGCGACGTGCTCAACCGAGAACGTTCAAAGCAGCCGACTGCAAAGCAGTCCGCGGTTAACACCGCCGATTCTCTACGGTGGCGTTGTCGACCGGGACGGGCAGTTTTGTAGCGCCTCAAACGAGATTGAGCCTTCTTTCTCTGACACCCACGCCGCGCTAGGAGCCATGTGCTCACGACCCCAAGCGCCAGGACGTGAGCACATACGACCCCGATGATAGCCAATCGCAGACGCCCGCAAATTCCACTATCACCTAATCAGGTGGCCAGACTGATACTAACTGACTCCCACGTGACGTCTATCCACTCACGCCCACGACACTCTAGCGCAGGGACATGCGCCGGCCCACAGCGATGTCGACGGAAGTTCGGCCGACGCTGGCGTCGGCGTCCGCGGTGTAATCCACGGAGTGCGTGCAGGACGGTCGCTTGTGCATAACTTCGTTTAAAGCGACGCAGACCTGCGCAGCATTCATCACACTCTCTCTCTCTCCTACCTCAACTACCAGGTCCCAATGGGAAAATAAAGTCGAGATAAGAGGCGGTGGACTGAAGCGTGGTAGCCGACACAACTAACTCGCCTACGCGTGCCATACACGGCCTGGCCTTTGGGCATTTGCAGGCATCCGGAAGGGCGGCGGAATTAAGTTGACCACAGCAACCTCCTGACTTGTGCACAAGGATGTTGTGGCACTTGAAATTTCTCGCTGTGCACTGATTACACGAAACCATGATTATAAATCATTCTTTCAAGGCTTATTTTTTGAATGGGAATTTGAAACGCTAACTTCCCCAAAACATTTGTTCATGAAGGAGAAACTAGAAGTTTACTGGACCGTATTTTCAGTAGTAGAAATGATAAATTTACAACTCACAAAGAGTTGTTTGGCAAGATATTCACAATGTGTCCTTATTTCCTTCAGACTTATTCATTTAGTTGGCTAATCAGTTTTAGCAGAAGTACGAATGTACTGATTTATCATGACATCTAGGTAAGTATGACAGAAAATAATTGGGAGAGGAAAGCTAGTCAGTCTTACAGCTAGGAGTGCACCGAAAGTGGATAGGTTAAACTAGGATAAAAATGTCGAATTATTGGTAGATGTGTCTGTGAGTACTTGTTTGTTACTTGGCTCACTGTATGAAATAACCTGACCGTACAAACGTCGTGCCTAACAATGTCCACCTTGCGCTTCATAACAAGATGAGAGCAAGCACGGTGACTTGCGTGTGAATTAGTTTATAGTGAGAGTTGACTTGCGCGTCATCTACTGAACCCTCTCCTCCTCCCCACCTGGGTCCGGTGTGAAGACGTAGTCAAGAAGACCGGAGATGAGGGATTGCGCAGGTAGCTGGCATGGCCGTACCACCACATCTCCTGGTCCACAACAAACACGCGACCAGGACTTTAACCATCAGCAACAGCACTACGACTGGTTAGAAGAAGGAGGCTGACTGGGCAGCCATGCTCACGACCTGTATATCCAGCGGGGGCGCAAGCGCATCTGCTGGTAGGGAACCAGGTGTCAGGGAATTGCCAGCGCATACCAGGCTGCGAGGACCATGGTCGGCTGGTCATGGCATAGTAGATGCTTACATTCCTTGAGCCCATGAAATAACCTAAACATATAACGATCAACTTCGGGGGCCATAGTTACGAATTTCTGACGACATTCCGGATTAAAAATGAAGTAAAAGAAAATGTCCAGAAATGGCGATTAGGCCCTGACTAATAGAAGCGAAGCGACGAGGCCCAGGAAGTAGTCCTGAAGAAGGAGAAACGATCGCCGGGACAAGAGCTTTATTAGCCTGACGTTTCGGATTCCTACTCGAATCCATCATCAGAGACAAAAAAGCAGAAATGGGTGGTTGCTGCACAAGGGGCTGCGGTATTTATAGGATGCAGTAGCCATGCTACCGCATACCTATGAATATTCACGGCTCCTCCCTTCATCCGGGGTCGTCGCACTTGGTGTGATCACTGCTTGATGGCCGACATTCGAGTCGATAATTGCTGTAATTTCATCACGTGCGTTGGATGTTGGCGTGATGATTGCTCGACCATCTGACGCACCGACCCCGGTGTTGGGAAAAGTATTCACCTCTGCCCTCCCCGCATGTCTTGTTATTCCGCCTAGGCGAAGTTTTAGCACGGAGTATGGAGTCGGAAGATCGTTGCACTTTTTGATGGACTGGGGGCCAGTAAAACACGATTCCAGTAGCTCCCGGCTCACGCAGTTGTCACCTCTTGCGAGAATTTCGGCCTCATCGAATTTGAATGTGTGGCCGGATCTCGTCGAATGAGTTGCAACTTGAGAGCTGGCGTCATTTCTGCGCACTGCTGCCGCGTGTTCGGCCATTCTCGTTCGGAGCTGTCTTCCGGTTTCTCCGACGTAGTTGCTTTGTCCGCAAATGCACCAAATCCTATAAACGACTCCAGACGTTTCTAGCCGTGGCAGTGGATCTTTCGGTTTCATGACTAGACGCCTGATGGTTGCCTCCGGTCGTTGTGCCACTCCAACCCCAAGTGGTGCGAGAAGGCGGCCGACAGCTTCCGAAACGTTCTTGACATACGGAAGTGCCCGCTAAGATTTGATGTCCGTGCGGTTTGGCCTTTCGTCCCTTTTGCGTATGCACCGGTCGACGAAGTTGCGCGGGTAGCCATTGGCTTTGAAGACCCATCGGAGGTATTGTAGTTCGCCAATTTTGTCTTTCGGCTCACTGCAGTGCGTTTCGACACGCCGATAGAGCGTCCTTACACATCTGCGTTTGTGGCTGATTGGGTTGTTACTGTTGAAGTTCAGTACTTGCATCGTATTTGTTGCTTTCCTGAACACTTTGGTTTTTAGTTCACCACAATCTTTGCGACATACGAGGACATCCAGGAAGGCCAGCTGGTTGTTCTCTTCCTCCTCCATCGTAAGTTGAATGTCCGAGTAGGAATCCGAAACGTCAGGCTAATAAAGCTCTTGTCCCGGCGATCGTGTCTCCTTCTTTAAGACCTGACTGCTAGCTACCATGCGACCGCCTGTGTAGGAAATGACAGTGTGACCGTCGTGGGCGACGAGGTCCACCATATGTCCCACGGACTGGACGCAGGACGGTGACTTGCACAGTATACACCTCACACTATCCTCCACACAACAGGCTCCTGTGGTAAAACAATGTTAGAACGACCGGAAGTGAGCTCAGGCGCAGTTGCTAACGAAACGAAACAGGCGGTCTGCGCGTGCCACACATGACCTGCTCTCCATAGAATGTACCGAGATTTTAAAAAGGGCGGCTCCGGCCTTACATCAGTGGGGATGCCCTGAAGTTCACATTAAAGAACCATTGAACCTGATTCTCGGTCTTCCAGTCGGACACTCCGCAGAAACACTGGCCACGAGGACCGAGGTATTCTGTCGATTAGCAGTCTTGCAAGCAACTAAGTTTATCGCGTCGTGGTAGCTTCAAGCGCGTCAAACTTGCTGTGGTGAGCAATGCGCTGATGTGCTGTGCGGACGGATCCCCCAGTGCCAGCGTCAATCTCTCTTTCCTCTCCCAAGCACCAGTCGACTATTCGAGTCTGTTAGCCAGCTGGTGATGATTTTGTGTGGAATGTAGCTCCTCAGCCTCAGACAAGATAAATCAGTGCACGCATGCCACAGTCGAATGACAATTCCCCACTTCAGTTCCATGACGCGAGTGTTTAGCGCATTAATGGGAGCTTTGTCGGACGACCAACTGACTCGACCCGCGTTCACCTCCAGCATCAAACTGCTACGGTTAGAATCTCATTATTTGGTGCTGGCAAGGAAGCCAGTGATAAGCAGCTCGGTTCATTTGTCTTTATCGATAAGACTTCATGAAATGCTAAAATACTATTTGATCCTTTAGAGGCTTAGAGCAGATTTATATCGGGCTTTTCAACTCCTAATTCAAAATTTAATGCAAAAGGCCGCGCCGGTTTTCAACAGCTCTGCGTATTCTCGTGTGTAAAGTTATACCAACTGCATTTCAATCCCATCCTGTAATTTGGCAGATCATTTGCTCATTTTTCATCTCCCGATTTTCCCTTACCCTGTAGCCGGGATCTGGTTGGATCTAGAGTGGTTACCACCGTAGAATTATTTACGATGTACGGTTTCTCAAACTATTCACCCAGACGACTCATTTGTAAAGAAACTTGGTGTTCCAAAGGGTATTCGATGACATATCATTCACCGATATTATTTACTAGATCTTCTTGTATATGCATCTAAAAATAAAAATGTGCAAATTTAAATTTAGATTCTTTCTTTAAGAAAATTCAGATTAAATTTAAGTTACTTTTAAAATTAGAAATAATTCCCTAATGCCGTGTTATTATTTTACTAATTTATATCTTAGCTATTAGTTTTGTTAATTGCTATTTTTTTAATTATAAATGGTTTAACTTATTCTTTATTACGTATGTGCGTAGTATATGACTAATCACGCAATTAATTGCATAAATTACGTAGGTTTAAACACACAATTAATTACGCAATTGTCGAGTTATTTTTATTGGTCGTTTTCCATTATTATTTTTATTGTTTTATCCACCATTATTAATTTACTATTCATAAATTCTTGTTGATATCCATTAATTTGCCAACTAGTTGATGTAGGTAATCAACTAATTAAAATTTATTTGACTTAAATGTAACATTAGATTTGAATTTATGACTTAAATTAGGCATTTTATAGATCGAGAGACCTTCTGCGTTCACATTTAGAAAGCATATCGCTTTATTTGCCTGTTACTAGCGGAGTTCACTAAGTACCTGCGTTAGGGATGCTACACTTTTTACATTAATTCATGTGCCTTTTAGACGGAACTTAGTTTCAAAGTAGCAACTTGAATTATATTCATTTTCGTATATATGCCCTTCGGCATATTCGTTCGAGACTCCATGTCACCTAACTTACTGACCTGTATCGGTATTTTTAAGGTCTATTCCTTCTCATTTGCACCCACGACCTGATAAGTGTAGCTCTGAATAACTGCTCCAGCATGTCCTTTAAGTTCTAGGCCTGTCTACTAGCAAGGCTTCTGTATAAGACCCGACTGAAACGAACATCTAGAACGACCAATCGCCGCAATAACTAATCAGAACTTCTACTCCATCATAGGTAAACTTACAAATGCTTTAATGCGTTGTGCCACGTCAGGCTGTCTCAAGAGCTGAAACTGTTTCGGACTTCGATGTTTTCGCTTCTACTGGTTTTAAACCATCGGAAGTTTACTTATGAGCTGCTGCCTGGGTATTAAACGATTAAAAATATTTTGGCTCTGTATTATTAGTGTAGTTTAAATTTAATTTTACAATGGCACCAACGGTGGCGTTAATGATGGAAACTGCTACCAGTACCTAGATAGTAGCAATCACTGTTGCGCATGAATGACGTTCACTGACCTCTTCCCTTCCCCCTGATTGAAAGTCCGATTGCAGAGGATTCAGTTTCGTCCTGGAACTTTGGCCTAAAGCTCCTGTAGGCGGTCGCGTGGTGACGAACAATAACTTATGAAAAAGTGTTTCACATAACTATAGGCGATGTTGGAGGCACAGTCTCTTGCCTTTTTTTCCACATCCGACAGTCGCACCCAAACTGTGAGCTCACCGAGTATACTATAATCCTAGACTAACTTGGCTGTATTTCTGTAGATTATATCCATTTCAGACAGCGACAACAATCAATTTTCCTGTTGTTTATGGCATACATGAGGACACAGAAGTCGCTGTCATTGTGAGCCATTTTTTGCTGCAAACGTAAAATTCCTTGTAATAAAAGTGCACCTGTGCTATCCCACCACTCATGTACTTCAGTGACTTAATCTCAGCTTTGAATAGTAGCATAAAGTGCAGATGTTCACCCGCTTCGTTCGACGACTGTCATTGATTTCGCCATTCAATACTGAGCAAAGATAGGACCTTCATTGAGCATCTTGCGATAGTATTCATTTGACTTAACTGCTGCCGTGCGTCACCTAGTTATTCTTCGGTGTTTAAAAATTTCAGTCTTTTGGACATCTACTATTTGTTAAGGAAGCCCGGCTACTGAAACTGAATGACGGTTACCTTCGCAAGACACTATCAGTTTGCTGATTTGAATTCATGGATTTGGATAAATTCTGAGGTGATTTTGGCTGTCGTACATCTTGGAGACGTCACTCTAAAGTGCGATATCTCCGGTTAACACCAGGTGATATCTCAGCGGTCCTACTCGCCTCCATTTGCTTCCGTGCCTTTTGATCATGAAAGCCTAGACAGATGTGCAGGAATTTTGCAAATTTATTTCAAAGGAAACAAATGAACTGGCGAGATTTGGAACGCCAGGCACCAGAATTGCGCGTTTATAAAGCATCATTTAGTTGGTAAAAACATCTGTCCAGCCTATTCTAATTGTTCTGCGGGACAGCCATGTAGCAGTCGAAAAAAGTCGAATTCGGCGGACGTATATTTTTGATTATTCATCCTCATTCCACCACAGTAATCAAAGAAAGTTATGGTAAATGACTGCTTGAGGCCATTTATATGGACAGGAATAAATTTTGTGCGTGTGCCCGCCAAGTCAGTGAACCCTTGATTAACCTAGTTTTTTACGAATATTCGAAAGACACTGTTATAGATAGATTGTTGAAGACCGCAATTTGCACTAAACATATCTGTCTCCAATTGCATGCGAAGGGTCTCCAGTATCTCTAACGAGTGGCTGACAACGTTCGTGTCGATTAGATAAGAACGCATATTGGAAGCGTAAGAGGGTGTAGTACGACTGCTGGGACCATCATCACTGAAACTGAAAGACACCTGTACGATCACAATGAATACTGATTATTCACTTCGACCCAGCTGTAAAAAACTCGGCGACCTCAGTAGGATTTGAATCCACAACAGCAAGGGTGGGACTTAGTTACAGCCAAAGCTCTAGCCACCTAACTTGGGAGTCCCCACCGGGGGCCGTGCGTTCAATTGCATTTGAGGTTTTATGAGTACAAAGCCACATACTGTGCTTCTTGCTGCAGCATATGTCTGTCAAGCCGACATTTAAATGTCTCCATAGGTTGAGACATAATGATCATCTCGGGCAGGTTATTCCACGGTTCCACGACATGGTTCGAGAAAAAATACTTTCTCAAATTCAATGTACAATGAGGCACACGCAGCTTGAAGGGATGCCCCGAAGGTTAGCTGTAAAAAGTTGTTGGAAAAATTCGTCGCACCGGAGGGCGTAGTCCAAACCACGCACGATACGGAAAGTATGTATTAAGCCTACGTGCAACTGCCTATAACTCAGAGGGTAGAGATTAAGGTTATTTAAGCGGACCTCTTATAACAGTGCACCTTGGCATCTTATTAATTTTCTTGCTCAGCTCTGCAAACTTGTCTTCAAACTTGTCTCAATTAGTCCATTTTTCGACCAGAAACGACGGTTTATTAGATTAAATTTTCAATAATGGCATCTCCCCTCTGTCTATGTATTTCTATCGTAACATTTTTGCAAATGGTCGCGCATTAATTAATCGTCGCCTTCTATTTGCCATTTCCGCAAGGCCAACAGTAAAACGTAGCATTTCGACTTTGCCAAAATGAAAAAGGAATAAGTAAATAATTATACAAGCATTCTTGATTGGCACAATATTTTTTTCAAATAAAGATCTAAATTTTTAACAATTTACTACAGTATGTAACAGAAGGTCTTCTCGACCTAATTCCACGGAAGACGTCTAAATCGAGCGCCACTTCCACCGCTTTCCCACATTTTCTTAAAAACAGACTTAGAAAGCTACAGATCCTTCCATGAGCTCATTATCAGTTTATCTTAAGAATCGTTGAAATATTAGAATTAGCTTCGCGACTGAGGCTCGCGCGAGATGGCGTAGAGAATATTTAGCTATTAATGGCGTGAATGTTTCTAAATCAGTTGCTCAGGTCTTCCGTCAAAGATCATCTGCTAAATCCCACCAAGTCACTCCACCTTTGCTAAGTACCAGCGATGCTTTCATTACAGAGGAGTCGGGCAAAGCAGACATGGCCGACAGTTTTCTATCCTTCAAAGCACAAAGTGTTGTGTTGGTAATTTTACCTCAAAAGGGGAAGGGCTGAAATGAATGTCACAAAGGATGTTCTTTTAAGCCAACTTATCTCCCTGATTTATCTTAGCGATTGGACCAGTGTGATGAACTGTGAGACTCATGTTCGTCGATGATTTAAGTATATGGAGTAACCTCGTTTGTTTTGACGACGCGAGCAAATTGAAATCCAGTATCGGCCAGCAAAGTGTTTGGTCCAACAGGTGGCTTTTAAAGTTCAGTGTGTCTTTCACATTCATCTCCTTCCACTTTACCTGAAGTGCTGTGGCGGATAAACGAACAAGGCGCTGCAACAAATGGAAGATCTCTTAGTAAGAAATATTTATTTAAGACGGAAAGTGGATAGGTAACAAAACACGAAGGCACTCAAGCAGAGAAAAATTATATACGAGCTGGTAGTTCGGAAGAAGCCAACCGAGCACGCTTCGGGTAAAACTGGCAGTGGCCCTTGACCAATCAGGCTTTGTCCTACGTAGCATCGCCATGGATTAGCTCATCTCTTTCTACAACAAATTTATATCAGATCAAAGAAAATAACTAAGGTAAGGTAATGGGTAATAATGAATTCACATCCCAAAACCATACTCTTTCAAGGCGAGGTTTTCAAACGCATCTACTAGACCACCCGATAAGCAGTTAAGCCCTTCACGCAGAATTTGCTCATTACTATTACATTTGATCACAGAACAACTTTTGACGACATCGGCAAACACAACCCTGACCGTACGGTACTGTGACTTACATGGCTGAAGAATGACAAATCATCAAGAGCCGATCCATAAGGCATTTTATTTCAACTGGTAGAATGTCTACAGAGTGTTATTGCTGGTCAGTAGGTCAACGGTTCTTAGAAAGCATGCGATGACCTTAGAGTCGGTCGCAGGCACTTCTGAAATCGGCAGAAACATCACATGGGAAAAGATCGTAGAAAGATGAACCTGTCAATAAAACAGAAAATCGAGCCTACGGCCAAGAGATTTGACAAGGCTTTTCAAACAACTGGGCCTTTGTCATGGGGGATAACTGGGCCATCCGAACGGTTTTATTTGTCGCATATGTATGGGTATTATTATTATCGATTCATACTAATCTATGTGTAAGGTTGGGTTGCGGTCACTGGTACCGTGTGTTAACTTCTGAAAAACCTAAGAACTTTGCCTACCTGACTGGTACTTTTCGAGTCTGATCAGCCCATTTTATGTGTCTGTGACGCCCCTCAGTTTTCGGCTTAGTTTTACCTTCACAGGTCCCTGGAGAAGATATGTCGTTTTGACGTACGCGGGTAGAAAATAACATGGTGATTCGGAATTACATTTAGTTTGAGCTTTTTGTGACGTAGCTTTTTTTTATTCCATCAAAATGGCGACATTTCAAATTTGGTGTTTTACAGTTTTCTCCCGTGATGAGGACGCGAAGTGGGCGAAGGACGGCGAGTGCCACGTTACGCAGAGTAAGAAATGACACAACAAAAATTAACGTAAGCTACCTCTAAACAATTTTCTTCCATGTCCGTATCTTTTTCGACGAGGCCCCCAAAGGCGCTGCAGGTACTGCAGTACAGCATAATATTATGCGTAGTTTGTAGTCGTGTTTTGCAGTTTCTTGCCATTCCCGATTTTCATTTCTTTATAAATTTTTGAGATTCGAGTGATCAGCACCATCGCACCTTACTGCAACGTGTTTTAGACTTCTCCACTCATCCAGTTAATGCTATATAGCTGGCGTCCACTAATTGAAATGCCCTAGCGTCAAAGTAAGCGTGAATCTGAGTAAACGTTTTAGGGCTTAGGCACTTTTTGACGTTAGTAGTATGCTAGGACCTTGAGAAGGTCGTCCGTTGGCTGTAAGTCTGCCTGAGGACATGCCCGTCTTTATTTGTCCTTAATCCTATTAGGACGAAACTCGAGCAGCTTGATGCCCTATTCGACCGCAGATGCTTTCACCATAAACAGTTTGTATTGACGCTGATGAAAATCAGCGGTGCAGTTCGCATCTGTTCGCGCTTATACCACCTCTCAACCTGTGCTCGTCCTGTTCAGTAATACGGTTGAGGCCCGTGCGCTTTGTTATCCTACTTCGCTATTGTAGCGACCGAGAACGTTAAAGATGACTCACACTGATTAATATAGCGCACTTAAGATAGGTCCCGACGGAGAAATGACCGAACAGAGCTGTTAGACAAGCCATCACGAGCATTCGGGTAAACAGACCAGAAAAAGGCTTAGATGGACGCAAAATATATACTAGCAGCAGAAGGGTGACTAACATATAATAAAGCAATAAGTTATGCAAAGGGTAGACACGGTCACGCCTGCCTAACAACTGGTAGAGAGTGTAGCGCTGTGGATGACTGTCGGGAAGGGCTGCGGAGCGTGCTGACGGTGCTGAGATGAGTGTTGCCGCGAGTCTCGGCGGAGGGAACGTCAGCAGTTGCGAACAATGGAACACCATCCACTTTCTTCTACACGCGGTTCCACCAATCCCATCCTGAATTCTCGCGAAAGGGGACTTCAGTCTGTCCAAATAGCTTAATTGATCCAGTGGTGCATTTCACTAGTGTTACGCAGTCACTCATGCTAATTATCCAGCATGTAAAAAATCACTAACACGAAAAGAGGACGCTTGTGAGCTCAGTGTTGGGACTTTACTACCAGGGCAGCTGTTGTTTGCCCTTTTGTATTATGCGCGGTTCATGCGACACGATATCCAACCTCGTTAATATTTCTGCCATGGCAGTGTAACGTCATTTGTAGCAGTTTTTTCCTCTACACCTTGGGGCGTTCCTTTGGAGTGTGATTCTAAAAACGTCCAGTCAGTGCCATTACGACAAACTTAAATGCATTCTGCGGCGACGACAATCCATTACGGGCTATACTGTTTATTTTAAGTGCAGAGCGAATTAACTCCTATCAGAGGCCAAATTTACTGCTGCGTTTGGTGGTCGGCGAATGTAGTTCTACGAATTACCCGTCACAATCCGGGCCACGAAAAGTCGCTATTACGCCATCCGCGTAATAAGACTTAGGACCTTCATAACTCAGACAAAACATCTTCGGTGTACTTCCTATTACGACTTAATCCATGCTTTTGTCAGTTAATTCGAGCCTGATCGAAGCTATACTGTGTTTGCTCCTATGAAAATACTTCACTGAATGTGTCCTACCCGCTGTGCACTTTCACCGTCGTACTCCGAAAGTTAAAGAGTAATAGGAAAATCCGAAGTCCAATAGCCCTTGCTTTTAGATTTTTGAAGTTGCAAATATCGTTGATATTAAAATGCCACCCACGATATCGAAGCTCATTAACGACAACGAGAGGCCGTTACGCAGCGAATGAGTAGCTCTGCAGTAAACATCAACTAACCGAAGACATGCCATAGAATATTTTGTGATATATATTTGGTAATATTCAAAAAACGTGATATGATCAAGAAAGAAATTTTGCGAAATGATGCATGGAAAAAGATGTGCCACGACCCTTATCCTTCCTTAGCAATCATCCTTGGCTGTGTTTACTCCACGGAGACTAACAGCTGCTTGATTGAAATATGCAGGTCTTTCGTTTCTTGTCTTACCAGATTTGTCTTCATTAGGTCTCAAGTATTTCCCAGTAGAAATCATTAGGTGTACTCTCTCCCTCCGGTTTGCGCAAGCTAAACGGTTGTATGCCATTCTTCTCTTAGCTATCATGAACTGTTGGAATTTCGTTTAATACCTCTTACTTTGCTTGCTCAACCTACAATTAACTCTAATCTGATCTTAACCCTGCATGACGCAGGTTTGTAGACCAAAACGCCTATTTAGCGAAATATGTTGAAACAGGATCACTACGGGAAATATCGCCTTCTCAGACTCATGGAGCGGCAACGGACGTTGCCAAATTGTACCATGATTACTTCTTAGATAATGTGAGGTGCCATCACGATGTTGGGGCGGGTACGGTCCATCTCATCTGAGGCGGAGCCAGGTACTTCACCCGAATGACCACTCTTAAGCAGCAGGGCTAGCATCCCACCCGAACAACCGAGTACTTACAGTCATAGGAGACGTCTGACAGGACGGATGTCTACTTAATCGGATTTCGGTCTTCGCTGAGATACCGTCTCCAGCCTATAAATGCTTTCAAAGGCTTGCAAAAGCCTCGCATTCAGAATTGATTGGGGGACGAATTCCGTTCCCAATCTGTTCTTTTAGAAACGACCTTGCCTCGCCCATCCTTTGACGCCAGGTGTACGATATCTCCAGCGTGGTTTATATCCGTTAGCCGACGTCTTGATGCAAACTCGACACTTTCAGACGTGCCTGTAGTCGTTGTGCGAATCCAGTTCACGATATCATTAAGCGCGATGGGCGATGGGATGCAACATTACCAAACGTCCGTCTGCCCCTCAGTCTTAAATTGGATCCAGCTATTGCGCCTGTCGACAATTTTCGAAGTTGAGACTTTTATTATGTTAGGTTGGGCCTAATCGCTTTAGATTTATTGCACTAGAAATCCGCAAATCTTCTGCGAAGAAGGGTACCCCAGCGTTGATCCTACTCCCTTTTTCCTTTTCCATGCAATAATAATCTGTCCGACCCGGTCGACGTGCTAGCGATGTGCTTGAGCTGGAGTTTCGTTGACCAGCATCGGTCATTTGTCACTATCACATCCATAAGCACCACCGATGCTTATGTGGTCAGGTTGGGTACGTCGTAGTCAGTTCCAGGTTTCGTAGTTAGCTACATGATGGCAGATTTCTGCATAGTTTCAAAACTGGCAGTGCCACGATCTCCTTCGCGCATGCCCAAAAATGTGCCTCATAAGCGCTGAAACGTTGCTCCTAAAGACTCCTTGATGAGGTAAAATTGTGACAGCCTAGCACAGTGGGACCCAGAGCACATAAACCAAGCCTGGCTTTATAACTGAGGTCGAGGAACAAGACAGCGGTAAATTTCATCACTTGCAGAATTTTCAAATTCACGTAGCGTCACAGCAGTTACTGAATTAACCTATTAGCTTTACGGTTGTCTGTCTAAACCTTCTGAGGCAGATCTCGCCAAGATTATTCCCTCCGGTTACTCCGGGAAATGCTCTCAGATTCGACTACGGCTGACCGTAAAGACTACTGAACCAGAATGGTGGCTTCCATGAACCAGCTCCATCTTTGGTGGTAAACTAACACTCTACCAACTTCTTCGCCAAGTTAGTAGTATGCCCCATGAATTGGATGACTGTGTTCTCGACGTGAATGGCTCTTTACTGTTGTCTACTCGTCCAAGGTCGAGTGGCGGCGCGAACGTCCCGGGGACCCTTTCCATAACCGCTGCCCTCTCTCTCCCTCTTGGAGCGGTGTTTCGCCAATTTCCAGTCAGTGCAATGTCCATCCGGAAAAAAAACCACTGCCGCAATAATTAGGCTGCATATCAGCAGGCCCCGCTGAGGTCTATAAGTCATTTGACATTGCTCTGCCCCTATGGGGTGATTGTATAAACAGAGAGAGCTGCGATCACTCCTGGTGACTGGGACCCGACCATCGTTTATCGTGAATTAGGAAAAGGCAGATTACACCAACCATCGTAGCGAAAGTCCTGTCGACATTGCTGCAAGGGTCTCGACGATTATCGTCTTCAGGCGCTTCGAAAGTGTGCGCCACTCAATGGCAACACCCAGCCAGGCCGGATTTCGAGCTGGACGTGGACGCGCTAACCATGTACTTAAAGTTCGGCACATTCTCTAACTCCGCCGTCGTTACCAGCAACGATGGATGCTTACTTTTTGAACCTCGTACGAACTCGTGACAACATCGTAAGAACGTCTTGGCTATCGAGGAAGGGCGACTGAGGCAGCCTGGGCGCTTTCCTTGTCATTCGTCCAGTGAGTCAACACCACTGCTTTACTGGAAGCGGCGAAAAGGCCGGTCGAAAACCGGTCTCTGTAGAGTCCGTCAAGAGGCTGTGGTCCTTGAGCCTTCGGTATTCGATATTCGTCGGTAGATATGAGCAGATCTCCTGCCGTAGACC
>CACRXP010000049.1:1076467-1152615 GCA_902702965.1 Spirometra erinaceieuropaei | reverse complement strand
GCAGGTCACCGATGCTGCACCCACTTCGTTGGGCACATCGTGGACGTGCCCGCATGCAACGTTCGAACTGTCACGGGAATGGCAAATAGGCAGGTCACCTTCTAGGTCACACAGGACCAAGTAGGCAATATCAGAGGTTGGCCGGCTGTCTTTGTCAGCCAAGTTCTTCTAGTCCTCGGTGCGCTCAAGACCCATGTCGGATCTGATCGAGCAGGCTTCCTGCATTCCTTAGACGTCTGACAGCATACTCATCTGCTTTTGGCGGTTTGCTCGTCACAGGCCAGAGTCCATACCTAGTCTCTGCGGTGAATTCCAAAGACGACCAGGCTGAACATATCTCCTGCGCCATAATGCTACGCTTTTGTCCACATCCTCGGGCCTCCTCTTGTATAACGGCGCCACTCCATTTAGGCAGCTAAGGTTATTTAGACTTGGAAGAGTTTCGCTGGGGAACTTCAAAGAGCCTGAGCGAATCAACGCAAACTTTCCGATCCTGGAAGGGCGCCCAGAAGGAAAATTCCGTGATATTCTTGAAACCAGATCCTGTTCAGGAAACAACCCGACCCTCGTTGGCGACGACGTTCAGCAAGGTGGGCGCGCAGGGATGCTGACTTGCGCGTCAATTGGTTTCTAGTGATAGTGGACTCACACAGCACCTACCGCACTCTCTTTCCTCACCCACCTGGGCTCGGTGTCAAAATGACCCGCACGGAGGGTGTAGCGTAGACAGCCTCTGTTATGAATGTAGGCCGATCTCTGCGTGACGTTCCGCGTGCTTTGACGCAGGACTGAACAACAATAGGTTGACGGCCGCAACACACGCCCAGACGCCAAAATTCGACGAGGTTTGGTCCCGCAGCCCCAATTGACTGATACCATATGGCTAGCTAACTAAAACAATTATAGTAGGTGCGATACCACTGACTATGTACATATCACTCGTTTGCCCCCTCACTATTTAAATCAAGCGAGTGACTGTGCCTCGGGGGAGTGCTCATACGCCAGCCTCGGCCACATCAGGTGTCAGTTCACACGCGCTTACCCGCGCGTGCTTCAAGCCCTGTTTGCGCCCTCTTTATTATCTCAATCCAGAGAGTGGCTAAGTGGGTTTGCTATTGCCATTGTTTGGACGGTGTGCAACTCCGTCGGTTCCACCTTGGTGGCCATGTACTGCGGACTAACACGTGGTTCCCTCTGTGGCCCTCCAGTTGTGATTGCACCCTCGTCCTCTTAATCCGGCGAGTTGCTGTGTCGCGGGGAGTGTGTAAACGCAACCTTCGGTTACACCAAGCACCGGTTCAGTCGCGTTTGGTTAGATCGCAGTTGGTAACCAGGAATGGGGAGGCGTAAAGCCAGGTCCCTGGCCTACGGAATTGGTGGGAAAGGGGGTTATATAGGTGGGGCAAATGGAAGGGCTGGTAGAGCAATGCTGGAGATTATGGGAAAAAGTAAAGTTACCAGGGAAAGTGTTAGGAAGTTTTAAGTTGGTGGAATAATGGCAGAAATTTAAATCCTAATCTTAACCCTAAAATCCAACCCTGAGCGCAACCGTAGAGCCTAACCCAAAGCCTCGAAACCGAAACGTAACCAAAATCCAAGAACCCAACGCTAACCCAAAACCTCGCCGTAGCTTTAACCCTAACCTTGATCCCAACCTTAACCCCAACTTTAACCCTAACCCTAAGCTTAACCGTAACCCTAACTGGAACCTAAACCCTAACCCTAAAACTGAAACCTGACCTTAAAACGCAAGCCCTAATCCTAAAATTTCACCTACGCCTAACCCTAACCCTCACTAAACCCAACATTCTGACGGAAATGGGCGGCCTGCCTAACTCAGTAAGAGCACACCTACTGATAACAAGTTCCGTAGACAAGGTAGGCACACGTACTGATAACAAGTACGTACGTCGACAGTATCAACTTATAATGTCTGGCTACCAACTGCGATCTTACCCCGCGTTTTCTTACGCATGTTTCGAACTCTGCTTGCGCTCTCTTTCCCTTCCTAATCCAGCGAGTGGCCAGGTTAGATATGTTAACTATAAGTGTTAAACTATAAGTGTTAACTATAAGTGTTAAATAAGGAGGGGGGCAAACACGTGATATATACGAAGTCATTCTGATCGCACCTACTATAATCGTTTTAGTTAATTGGCCGTATGGTATCAGTCAAGTGGGGCTACAGGACCAAACCTCGCCCAAAGTGGTTGCAATCTGTCAGTCAACCATATGTTGTTCTCTTCCCGGTTGGCCACTGATTGGGGCCACTTTCCTACAGCTACCCACAATCGACCTTACTTTTCTGCATCGTCGTTATTGGTCATCTTTTGATTTTGATCTCAGATTCTGACCTTAAATAGGTCTCGGTATTTTCCATACAGCGTTTTACGGTTGTCTTAAGTCCCCGCGGCTATGGGTCAAAATATATCGGCTTGACTGGAGTACTGTAAATGATCAGTCATCTTACTTATACAGGGCGCATCACATACACCATGAGACACCACTTTTAGGTCGTGTAGTAGTGTGGATTATCCCTGAGTGACCTGCAGCCACCATCTGGTCCGATTTCAGCTTCGTATTGCTGTCGGACTCCGGTTTAACACCTTCACAGCTCGTAACGAGGCGACAAGTAGTCATCAGCCAAAGAAGATAAAGCTGAGATGCTCGTTTCTGTCCTGTTTGTCGTCTTCGGCCAGCCGTAGAAAAATTTCAGACAAAGAAGACCCATTTCTCAAGCCTGAATTCTCTGCTCAAGCGTCTGGATCTGAGGATTGGTTTATCAAACCGCTGGTGTGTCTCGCTGATCCTAACAGGTTGTAGAACGGGATATAAGCGTTCGTCATTGCCAGGAGCCCAGCTTGAAAGCGACGCAAAGCAAAAATTTTCTAACCCAGTCTTGCGATCAGGCCAGATTAGGTAAGCGCCACTGCTGTGTGACTTTAAATAATTATGATCGCAGCCGATAGAGCGGGATTTGCTGGTAGGCTCTCAGGTGTAACGCCTACGTTGCCGCTGTGTTGAACTCTGAGTGGAGAGGAAACAGCCCATAGGGTGGCACTTCTTTGCAGTAATGACAGATTTCGAAGAAGGAGACACGATCGCTGGAACAAGAGCTTTTTTAGCCAGACGTTTCGGATTCTCACTCGAATCTATCATCAGAGACAGAGTCAGATAAGGGTGGTTGCAGTATTTATAGGATGTAGTTGCTAGGCTGCTACATGCCTATCGCAGTTGGCAGCTCCCGATTGCATTGCGCCTCGACTGGCCAGGTGTTGAAGTATGCAGTTGCCGTGCTGTTGCTACGCGCTTGTCTGCCTGTCAAGATTATCGATTCCCACGGTCACCGCACGCAGTCACGTTGCTGACGGCCGGATTTTGTCATACGTGTGGACTCTTGGGCAATTTGGCCCGCCGCTATTGACACCAGGAACAGTGGTCATCCGCACGCTGTCCTCGCGGCTAACTACTTTGCCTAGGCAAAGTCTCAGCGTCGAATATGGAGCGGGGAGGTTATTGCGCCTATTGATTGACTGAGGGCCGAAAACCATTACTCGAGCAGTTCGCGGCTTACGCGGTTGTCACCTCTAGCAAGAATTTCTGCCTCGTCAAACTTAAATGTGTGGTTGGGTCCCTTCGGGTGAGCCGCGACTTGGGAGCTGGCGTTTTCCCTCTCCACCGCTGCTGAGTGTTCGGCCATCCGCGTCCGCAGTAGTCTTCCGATTTCTCCGATATAGTTGCTTTGTCCCGACCAGGCAGGTACTCGTCAGACCATCGAGGAATTCTCAGGAAAACCAATTTCGCCATGGTCTGGTGTTCAGGAGCATCTTCAACATATAGGGGAGGTTAGTAGACAAGGAGTCCGTGTCTCACGCCAGTTCTCGATAGAAAACAAGACCCAGCATTCCACAATTCCTAACGTTTCACTAAGCAGGCAGGATAGGGAAGCGCTTCTTCATCGAATTGTCACTGGAGATGAGACTTGAATTATTTACGTTAGTGGGAAAACGCAAACGTCAATGGCTTTCCACAGACCAGACACCAGTTCCTGCGCCCATGCCCCAAGAAAGTCTTGTAGTGTGCTTGGTGAAGTATGGCGACCATACTTCACTTTGGGCTAGTGAAACAAAGTCAGACCGTAGCAGCAGCAGCAGCCCTACATTGTCAGCAATTAGAACGTTTGAACCAAGCTCTTGCCGTTGAAAAACCCAGCACTAATAAATAGAAAAGGTATCATTCCGCTGCATGATAATGTGAGTCCTTATTCGACCCGACAGACTCGGAACAAGACCCGAGACTTGGGTTAGGAACGTTCCACCCCATCAACCTTATTCTCCTGATTGTGCGCCAGCTGTTTATCACTTGTTCAGACGTCTGCAGCACTTCCTGGATGGAAAAACTCTTCGAGGTGTCCATGATGTCAAAGCTGGGCTTCCCGAATTCGCATCAAAACAAACATCCTATTATAGAGGGAGTATTGAAAACTTAGCTTCAAGATGGTCAACAGTGGCTGGCGAAGATGGCGATTATGCAACGGATTAAAAATAGGCAGTTTTCCGGCGAACGAGTTTCTTGTCTTTGATTAAACAACGGCATTTCTTCCCGGCGCCCCTAATACCTTCAATAAACTGCTTGGCGTAGTCCATCGGTGCGTCGACTTTACTCTGCAATACGCGTTTTTTTCGCGCTGTGGCAGTTCCCATTTACCATAATCTGTCATTTGAGGTGTGCTGCTTGTCAGATCACGGATTGTGTCAAGTTTGCAAATATTAGCAGAATGGCATTACCGACAAAGACAAGGGAGACTGGTTAGCCAGTCATACACAACCCCGAAGTGTGGAACACCCGAGGCTCGAACTCGCGACCTGCTAGTTAGAAGTTCGCGCCTCTAATCACTGGGTCACAAGCCTGTTGCCCTGTCGGTTTTCTATCAGGAATATACAATGCTAGAGGGCGCTCACCGATCGTTATTACGGAACTCACTCGTTCCGATGTGCCTCACGGGCTCTTTTTCGTGCCCAACCAGTAGCCGCACAGCGGCGCATGATATAGGCAGAATGGCATTACCGACAAAGACAAGGGAGACTGGTTAGCCAGTCATACACAACCCCGAAGTTTGGAACACACGAGGCTCGAACTTGTCTTTGTCAGTAATGCCATTTTGCGTATATCATGCGCGACCGTGCGGTTGCTGGTTGGGCTCGAGAGAGACCCCGTAAGGCACATCGGAACGAGTGGGTTCCGTAATAACGATCGGTGAGCGCTCCCTACCTTCGCAAATATTGATTTATTTGTCGTACTCCCAGCGTGGATGCAAGCCAAGAGCTCACTCAGACACACGTGTTTTATCCAATTTTTGCAGCTGCATGGCGCAGCTGCGAGGAGTTGGGCTCATCAGTGAGTCTCCCAGCCCTCCTAGTCTGCAGCGGCATAAAGTTGGCGAATCACGTGTCTGGGTTTTTTGCCAATGCTCGTTCCTGGGATTGAGGTGATTCGGTAAATATTGCCCTAGTACTGACACCGTGTTGGCAGCTTGTAAATATTTTGCAATTATTTGGCTCGAGGATTCATATCAGCTTTTGTATCGGACCTGGACACGCTTCTGTGGAAGAATTTACTTCAAGTTCACGCATCTAATTGCAAAGAGATTCAAATAGCTCAACTAATGTCATTATTGTCTGCCGTGCTCACTTTTTATGAAATTTGTTTGATGCTAAATATTCTTCTAGTTTTAACGAGTTCAATGCATCGTGCTTACGTTTGGACAGAACGTAGGCTTCCACTGTTTTGTAGGGCCGCCTGACAGGATGCAATTTTTGTCAAAAATGAGGAGATTTCTTTTCATGTCTCTTTAACTTGACCTGATGCTCATGAAGTATTCCAATGATTAATAAAGTATTGAATTTTTAAACTTCGGAAATTGTCGTTATTTTAGCCCTCTGGGAAACCACAATAGTCCTTTTCTTTAGATGTCGCCTTTTTATCAAGACCTGGTTTCCTATAAAATCATGATGTTTCTGCACTTAATTTACAAAAAATCGGAGGTGCGCAATACCAGAGTAGTGGTTAGTAGGGCCTTGCGCTAAATTCCAGGCGGGTTAGGAGGATTGGGGTTAAACTTGGAACATGGGGGTAGGTAGCCCCAAGAATCTAGCGCAAGGTCACGGGAAGTCTTTATTTCCGTGTTAAATCCAGTAGTCTTTTCTGGCCTCATTTTATCAAGGGGTTGGAGGATTTTCAGCCAACTGATAGTGCAACCTCAACTAGGCACATTTTTCCCCATTTGGAAGCATAGGTAAGATATTCCAGCCAGTTTTCCACGAGTGTTGGTGCTTGCTGTACTATCGACTTTGTTCAGTTACTTGTTCTGTGCAGTAGGCTGTGCTAAGCGGCCACATTGATGAACTAACTCCTCCTCCCTTTTCCATTTTGACATTTTAGGGTCCAGTATGCATTCTCCCACTCCTCGCAGTACGTCTTCGCGCGGGCATTCGTCTCACGAGGAGGATGTTTCGGTACTTCCCGTCCCTCTTGCATTCGCACCTATTTTTTGATAATCAGCAGAGGTGCCTTTAGACGGTTGTGTTTGAAATCTTACCCGAGAACTACCTCATTAAATAGTGCAAGAGGAGGTTACAGCTTCGTACTGATAAGGCTGTTCATTTGCGGTTCAAGGTTTTCGGTGTCCCACGAAGCCTGAGGAACCCATTATCATACCGCCCGTCTCCTCATGTTTAGCCACTGTAAACAATTTGACAGACTTATGTCTATCACGGCGCGTTAAAAGTCGAGGCTTGGGAGGCTGCCAACTGATGGGATGGATTGGTCGTCCAGTCAGGGCGGAAAATCAGGCTCGAATGGCCCTTCTTAATGTGGCCTTTCTGGCACTCCCCACATTTGGAATCTGAGCTCCCCCTGCTTTGTTGTGTGAAATCCTGACCCTCAGAAGAAGAAGTTTATTGACCTGACGCTTCGGATTCTCGCTCGAACCCATCATCAGAGACGGTTGCAGATAAAGGTAGTGGAGGCACAAAGACTGCAGTATTTATAGTACGTAGCTGCCGTGGGGCCACATGTGCACGATAATTGATAATTGCTGGGGGTCGTAATTAGGGCGATGATGGCTCGTCAGTCAGCGTTCGACTTGCCAATGGCCGCGATTTCATCATCCGCGTTGGATGTTGACGTGATGACTACTCAGCCATTTGGCCCGCTGTCACAAGTTAAGCGCCCGAGTCCTCTCCATGTGACTGATTGCCCTGCACAGGGAATACCTCAGCACTGAATATGGTACCAGGAGGTCATTGCGCTTGTTGATGGATTGTGGGCCCGAGAACCACGATTCGAGCAGCTCGCAGCTCACGCGGTTTTCAGCTCTTGCGAGGATTTCGGCCTCTTGAAACTTGAAAATATGGCCGGGTTCCACGGAATGAGCTTCTATCTCAGAGCTAGCGTCTTTCCTCCTCGCCGCTGCTGCGTGCTCAGCCATGCGCGTCCGGAGTAATCTCCCAATTTCTCCGACCTAGCTGCTCTGTCCGCAACTGCACCAGATCCGGTAAACGACTTCAGACGCTTCCTGCCCTGGCAGCGGGTCTTTCGGCCTCATGACTTGGCGCCTGATGGTTGCTTCCGGCCTGCGTGCAACCCCAACTCCCAGTGGAGTGAAAAGGCGGTTGACTGCTTCCGAGACGTCCCTCACATACGGAAGCGCTAGCCAAAATTTAGGGCCTTTATCTGCAACCGTCTCTGATGATGGGTTCGAGTGAGGATCCGAAACGTCAGGCCAATAGACTTCTTGTTCCAGTGATCGCATCTTCTTATAAACTGCTTCCTGGAACTCACCTATTCGCTTCTATCGGCAATCCTGGCCCTTCCTGCGTGAACCAGGGAGTGTGGTGGCACGCCTAGGCGCGGGTTCAGGCTGCACTGGAAGCCTGCGTCATCCCTCTTCACCGGCCATTTTGACTCTGTCTTGATAGTCGGCTGTGGTGGAAGGGGAGGAGAGAATGCGACAGATGTAGCCCAAGTCAAGTATCACTTTCAACTAGCATATGTGCAAGCCACCGTCTCTGCGCCCACCCTGCTGTGGAGCACACGGTGGACATCATCTCCCTTGTCATTGTCGGTAATGCCATTCTGCCTATGTATCATGCGCCGCTGTGCGGCTGCTGGTTGGGCTCAAGAGAGAGCTCATAAGGCACAACGGAACGAGTGAGTTCCGTAAGCACGATCGGTGAGCGCCCCCTACCATTGATAGTCAAATTGTCATGTGCCCTCATTGAAGGTAAAGGTCCTGAGGTTTTGTTTGAAACCGAACTGTACATAGACTTGTTGTGGACATCATGCCTTTTATCCTGTAGACCGTTGGTAAAGATCACTTATATGGCCTCCTTAATCGGGTCCGGAAATAGGATCGCTCCATATAAGTAGTACAAGTGACCCTGTGTATAATTCTGCGAGGGACAAATTTTCTCGTGCCCTAACTCCAACATTAGCCCTAACACAAACCTGGACCGTAGCCCAAACCCAACTCCATCCCCGCGGTAAACACCAACCCTAGCCTACCTTGGCGCTAACATTAACCCTAACCCTAAGTTCTCTGGAATTTGGCGCAAAACCACCTCGATTGTGGGCGGTTGCTGCTCTCATCTTGCCGAGGGACCATATAATTAATCTTTACCAGGCCGTTTATCGCCTCGAGCGACAGCGTTTCCGGTCCGAAGATAAAAGGAGAGCGACTCTATATGACATCGTCCTCCTGCCTGGTTCAGTCTTGATGTCTTTGATTCTATCCATACGTCGCTCAAATGATGGACCTGAGGCTTCCGTTTGCATAACAGCCAGTTCCCAACACCATATGTCGATGTGTGTCAGAACGAGACGATTGGTCAAAGGGGGATGTCATCTCTGGGACTCACTGGCAGTCCTAGGAGTCATGCTGCTTCGGCCTCTGCGGGTTTCAACTTAGAGCGATCTGTGCTGGTGATACCTCTCCTCGTCCTCCAACTGTGTGATCTTTTTGGATTTTTATAGTTAATGGTTTCGTGGGGCGTATAGGATTTCCCTCCGTCTTGAGGTTGTTCTGACAGTCAGCTTCGTCCTGGACGCCCTTGCTATGGGACTTACCCTCCAGTACGCCGGGAATCTATCAACTCGAACTCGTTCTCCCATCCATTCACTCCGTTTGTAGACACCGATTCTGGTGAACCTTGTTCCTGCCCTAATTTAACCTTCAGTTAGGACGTTTTGTACCTGCTGAAAAGAAATGAATGCAGAGCCTGGTTCCTGGCCTTTTCAATCTAGACACTTGTTTTTCTTTATGACAGAAAAAGATCGGCAGCGATTGGTGAGGACGGGTCAGCAACATTTTCGAGCAGCCGTACGGTGAACAGTACTTGCGACCGGAATTACAAATATACGAGCTCTCCTGTTACGCAGATAGTCCACAGGCAGGGCTTAGCCGGTGCGCCATCAATGCCTCCTCAGTTGTCAGTGTATGTTGGGCGCATCCCTGTCCTCCTGGTTACCCAAAACAAACTAATCCCGAAACAGCCACCCGTTTTCTACTCACTAAATGACCTTATTATCGCCGGACAGGGAGATTATTCAGGTGTTCCCCTATCCTAAAAGCAACTTTCTCGCGTCCGTCTTAGGAGGTTCGCACAGGCGCCCAGATATCCAGACGTCAGATGGTTGTTTGCGCCTGATGCATCAGACGTCTAGTCACGTGCCTGTTAACTAAACAACGGCTTGTTCAAACAGGAAGTAGTGGGCAACTGTAGAGGATTCAGTCATTATTGAACGGCATGAAGTTTTGGTGCCGCGCGCGTTCCTCTGTTGACTACTGTCCCTTATTGAGTCACGTCCTCCATCGATTGTTCCCCGAACTGTGACCTTCGTTGACTCTCGTGTCTAGAGGCTGACTCTTTCTCATTACCTTGCTTTCTACCCGAGCTAACCCCACTTTTGCCTTCACTTTTCAGAACTACAAGGAGTGGTTGGACGTCTTCAACGCTCAACTGGAACCTTATGAAGATTTTAACCTCACCATAGACTAAAAGGGTAATTGCTCTAGGCGTTTCTACACCCTCTGACCCCAACCCCCCAACGCACCTTTTATTCCACTGGCCTTGCCTTTATGCGCTTCCTTATTGTGTTGCTGTTTTGAACCTTTCCTAGTCCTTGGAAGAACTCACTCTGTACACTTATTTTTATACTACCACCAACTGCATTTATTGTACCGTTTATTACTTTACTTACGATCTTTAATCAGCAGTCTTATTCTTATTTTACTGACCCTGGGATTGGTGGGAAATAGATATTTGCGTCAGTAGTAGGTTGAGTACGGAGTCGATCACTTCCCAGCACTATAGGACCCTCTGTTATCAGAGGCTGGAGCGATCAAGTCGAGTGGGTAGTCTTTACTTGGTCAGGGCGGAAGAGCGCCGGTAGAACGTAATGACTGCTGTGAGTCATTGACCCCTGCAGAACATGCTATTGATTAGCCCTAGAGAGAGAGAGTCCAGAGCCTGCGTGGAGAGACTACAGGGCAGGTGCCTGCAAGTCCTTGGGTGTGCGCAGTCCAGAGTACGCCTGTTGTGTCTTGTGGAGGCCAGGTCGTGTGTGGCACGCGCAGACGGGCCTTGATAGCATCTTGTCATCAGGACCAGGTGGGACGAAGAGGCAGTGCGGTAGGTGCAGTGTAAGTCGCCATACTACACCCACTACGTTGGGTTACGTGATGTACGTTGTCGCATGCGACGGCCGAACTGCCATGTTTACTACGGTTGGCTTCTGATTGGTTCCCATTTTCGTGCGGCCAACCAGTTGCTTGGTATGAACGAAGAGCACTGACGACGACGACTTAGCTCACTGGGACGTAGGCCTGACTTTTGTGCGACTAGAATCGGCAATATTACATTCACATATTGGGATTGCCCAAAGAACACTCCGACCTCCTCACGCACGCATGCGCACTGTTCATGACATCCCGATGGGTAATTGTCCAGGAGTACAAGTGTCTTTAGGACAGGGTAGGTTTTCGCCAACACTGCTTGTGTGGGAGATACTGTTCTAGTACGGACCTCGTTATGCCTCCTTTTTGAAGTGCCCAGGCTTCGGATTCAAAGCCCTCGAAGTGTACTTAGCTCTGACGGCGTCTACCGGATTTCACCCTTTTGTCCGTAATTACCCACTTCAGATCTTCGGTTCACGACTCGGGCGCCATAAAATTTGCCGTTCATAGCGACCCTCGAAACAGTTCACAGTTTTAGTAATTTCGTCAGGACCTGTGGTTCGTTTTCGCAATGGAAACCGGCGTTCTTGGGTCATGGATGTCAACCCTGTTACCTGACAACCGCCAGGCGCATGATAAAGGGAGTGGAGCCTGTCATCTATTCACTGGTGAGACAGGTGCCTGCATTTCTCGGTAAATTAAACACCGGCAGCGAAATTTCCCTGCCGTGCAGTGGTCTTTCTTCCTAACTTCACCAAGTGAGGTATGCAGGACGACCTCGTTGATCATGAATGCTCAGAGATGCGTCGTGTGACTGAGCTGGCATGGCTGCGGTGGTTGTGGCGAGGAAATTCGCAACGAGCTTATAGGTAGAGTCCGCTGAGAAAACCGCCTCCCCACATCGAGGAAGCAGTTTTCGTCGCTTGAAAGCGCATAAACGACCGGTAGCGGTCGATGCAGAGAAGCGGCTGCTGACCACAGGTGAGGGCGTCCAGCGCGTGTCATCCCACCCGGTAGTCGAGGGACTGACTCACTGAACCCCCCACCTCCAAACGAAAAGCTCTACAGAAAGGATGACGTGCAACCCCGTAGGCGATCAGGCTAATTTGGGTCATGTTTCCACTATAGACAGGTGGTGAGGCAATGGAACTCGATAGCGTAAGCCCGGAATGTTCTGATGGCAAACCGTCCAGAAAGGAGGACGGCACTGGTTAACTGCGAGCAGGCCCGCCACACATTGGGTATCGCGGCTCTCCGTGTGACCTGCTTCTCTGAGCAGAAACAACTGGTGGGTGCCAGGTACACATTCCTTTGAAGCGCACGCTCAAGGGCGGGGCGACAAGATGGCGGAGTCGCCTTGGACATAAGGAACGATGTGATGAGAATGCTGTTCTGTTTGCCGCAGGGTGTCAGTGATAGTTTCGCAACCATGAGGTTATCATTTCACGGAAGCGAATCCAACTGGTGGGTGCCGGTCACATATTCCTTTGAAGCACACGCTCAAGGGCGGAGTCTCCTTGGTCTTAAGGAACGATGTGATGAGAATGATGTTCTTTTTGCCGCAGGGCGTCAGTGACAGTCTCGTAACCATGAGGTTGTCACGTCACCGAAGCGAATCCGCCACCATTGTCAGCACCCACATCCCCCAAAGATGTAAAAAAAAACAAGCTCTACGAAGACCTGCACGCCGCCACAGCGACTGTGTCAAAGGCAAATAAACCAACTGCTCTTGGCGATTTCAGTGTCCGCATCGGCATGATCACGTTGTCTGTAAGGGGGTGCTCAGTCGCTACGGGGTCGGCAGCTGCAAGAGCGATGGACTGGCTGAACCGCACGGAAAACTGAGTTCACCTGGGCAACACGTTCCCCTGCCTCCGGGAGGTGACGTGGATGCACCGTCGCGCGCGTCACTGGTATCCGTGGGGTCACACCGTCGTTTGCCGGGATGATTAGCCTGACGCGTCCGCGATATGCAGTGGTAGCCTCTGCACGAATTACGGGATGGTTATCCTCAAGGTGAGGCTACAACGACAACCTCGCAGACAACCACAATGTGGCTAAAAATCAGGTAAATTAAATACTGTGTTGCCTGGCAAGGTTTAACGCCAAATTAGTTTTAGTTGTCACATCAAATCCAAACTGGAATCAGTGCAGACCCTGGGAGGCACATAACAATGTCGAAATCCAGTGGAAGTACCCGCGGGTACCATCCAGATCATCGTCATGGAAGCGTTCGGCCGAACACATCGTCAGCACCATGGTTGATGTGACAACACTAGATGAAGGATACAAGCGAAGATGCGAGTTCCAGAAACTAGTTAATCAGAAGAAGAAGCGACCGCTGGAACAAGGGCTTTATTCGCCTGACGTCTCGGATTCTCACTTGAATCCATCATCAGAGACAGTGGCAGAAAAGGGTGACTCGTGCACAGGATGTTGCACACAGACCGGAGGCCACCATGAGGCGTCAGGTGATGAGACCAAAAGACCCACTGCCACGGCAAGAAAAATCTGAAGTCGTTTACCGGATCTGGTGCATTTGCGGATAAAGCAACTACGTCGAAACTGGAAGACTGATCCGGACGCGAATCGCCGAACACGTGGCAGCTGTACGGAGAAATGACGCCAACTCTCAGGTCGCGGCCCATTCGACGAGACCCGGCCACACATTCAAGTTCGATGAGGCTGAAAGTCTCGCGAGAAGGGATAATCGCGTGAGCTGCGAGTTCCTTGAGCCATGGTTCACGGGACCTCAGTCTATCAACAGGTACAACGACATCCCCACTCCATATTCCGTGCTGAGACATAGGCTGGCCAAGGTAATTGACCACTCGGGGAGCGCGCAAGCCGGTGAGCCAGATGACCGAGCAATCATCACGCCAGCATCCAACACGGGTGATGACATTTCAGCAATTAACAACTTGCATGCCGGCCATCAAGCAATTAACGCACCAGCGGGCAACAATCCTTGATGAAAGGGAGCGCGGTTAATTGCTATAGGTATGCGGTAGCATAGCGACTGCATCCTATAAATACTGCAACTTCCTGTGAACGAGTTACTCTTTTCTGCCCCTGTCTCTGATGATGGATTCATGTGAAAATTCGAAACGTCGGGCGAATAAAGCCCTTGTTCCAGCGATCGCTTCTTCTTTTTCTGATCAACTAGATGAAGGATTCCGCAGTATACCCTCCGAGAACCAGGTTACACACGACCCACACAATCGATAGCAAGGCCAATACTTCCGAGGCCGACGCCTAGTAGGGGTAGAACGCTTGGCTGACACGCAAAGCTGAAGAAATTCCGACCGCGATGCGAGGAAGAGATTTCTTCGCGGTCATCAACGCAGTCTGAAGTCCACGGGCCAAGGGGCTGCGTCACTGGTGTGACAGGACGGAACGGTTCACCAGGCACGGAAGCGGTGGGACACCTGCTTCTGGGGCGTCCCTAACTACCCATCCCAAAGTTGTGTAGGAGTCACCAACCAACTTCCTCAAGCGGATACCAACGACCACCGCGATCGTCGGTCTTCTCTCCTTGGAATAATCAGATCAGTCCAACGGTCTCTCAGTAGAAAAGTACCGGGAGCCGACGCAATCACAACCGAAGTTCACACGTACGATGGGCCACAATTCATGGAAATGTTTAACCCACTGCTACAGGAGATTTGGCGGCTAGGATAGATTCTCCGAGACATCAAGGACACCATTATTGTGCAGATTTATAAACGCAGGGGTAGCCGGCGGCTATATGTCAACCACTGAAGCATTTTCCGTCTTATTAGTGCAAGAAATGCTTCGCTCGTGTCCCACTAAGTCGTCCGAATGTGTATATGAGCAGGAACTTCTTCCAGAAACGCAGTGCAGATTCTGGAAACACAGCGGAACCACGGACATGATCTTTGCGGCTAGCCGACTGAAAGGAAAGTACACGGAAATGAGAACCAACTCATACATAGACTTCATAGATCTGACAAAGACAGAGCATCATTAAATGGGTAAAAAGACTACCAAGGCGGAATATTTACCTTATCGGTGAGTACGAACACGCACATACTGGTAATTTCGACGCGGACCTCGTGTGTTTGGTGTAATGATAACCAGAATGCCAATCCGCATAGGGAGTGACAGGATTATGGAAACCGGACCCCCCCCCCCTTTGATTGGTGGACTGAATGGTGTCCGCATTGAATTACAGACACCACGCGACGTGAGCATGACAAATGAACGCTCAACGTCACAGGTGCTGATCAGGACTCCAAAGCGCTGAGTAGCACGCCGCAGCCTAAGACGTTTCTCAATGCGTGTGTCCCGACGTGGCCCCAATGGCTTGCCACTCGTGCTGCCTTTCCCGTCTGTAATCGGTCTTCTGCTTTGCACACATAATAATCTGGAGTTGAAACCGCACTTTGTCGTTGGTCAGTGCGCTAAACTGGTAGCAGTTTTTTTTAAATGGAACCTTCACTTGCCTCAGTTGGTCATCTAGCACACCGTGGCTGGCTTAATGGTGCGACGAAATTCAAATCGGGCTGATGGAGGAGACCAAAGTGGTGAGGTAGAAAAAATAAATAATATTGTAAGCGCAAAAAATAAATAAAGGGAATCGAACATCTGTTTGTCTTGTTCTGTACATCAACCCGCCTCACAGTCGCGACACAGGAAAGTGGCTGAGTTGCGGCTACCTACACACAACTGGTGGTAGCGGGAATTGCAGTGTGTACACGTGACCCAAACGGCTGATGGGGGTGAAATGGAGGTGGGGGGGGGGACTGGTTACCGCATTCGCGACACACTGTAGCATTTTTTGCCGCGACCGACTCTCCAGTCCGGGAGAACTCCCCAAATTCTGCTTTTCAAGGTTGTGAGGAGGATCTTGCTCCAGACGGTGCCGAAGAACTACCGCCCTCGTCCTCCTCCTGCTGTAGGAAGTCTCCTAAATCCACTTCACTTGTGGGAAGTTCAGAAAAGTGGCCATTTGAGTTCGAGTCCTCACAGTCGAACGAAGCTGCTCTGGCGATTGAGGGCAGCGCGCGGGGAAACCAACCTAGCGTCTCGCGCCTGCAGGTGCATTTCGAGTGCGACAGAGACTGAGGGCGCGAGCTAACCTGGCGCTCAATGCTATTTAACCAGGCATCACATGATTTCAGTAGGTCTGGCAGGGCAGCTGCATCGGACTTCCGGAAGACGCTTTTCAGCCTCAGAACAACCTCCTCAAGAGCGAGTCTTTTCCTTTGATCCAAACTGGCCCGCTCAAATTCTATAAATAATCAGGGAAAAGGCGTCCACAAACCTGTCGGGGATTCGCCAAGATCCCGGCAACGAACAACTTCACCGAACGAGTTGGCCTGACAGATGTCGGTGGACTCAGCGTTGGGGACATTAGGCTCCACTGCGGTCTGATTCATCTCGTGTGGGTGAGTGAGTCGATAGCGCAGTTGGCGAATGTCGGAGAGTTCGTAGGCCTTCTGAAAGTTGTCTAGACTGCGGTTATTCAGGAAACAGCCAAAGACTGACGCTCCTACCTCTTATGAAATCCCGCAGGACCTGATTGCTTGCCTTTGCCCGAATGAGCTCCCTCACAGTGCTCTTTTCGCTAGCAGTCAGTCGGCGCTGGCTAGGATAGATGTTGGGAGCACCAACCGTCACTGCGTGATTGTGCAACATGCTGTAGCGAATGATCTGCAAACCGGCTGCCGAGCCGCGCACCTCGAAATAGGCCGGACATCCACTGCGAAGAGTTCTACAGAAACGAGGTTAAAACCACGGATGAAGTAGACGGACACCTGCGTTTGCACTGGGGACGTGCTCGACTCTCGTAGGTACCGTAGTGAATACAGACGTAGCTGAAGCGCTTGTACACTAGACGTTTGGCTTCCGGGTCGTGAGGTGAATAGCGATGGGAGACGCGAAAGCGAAACACCGAGCCGGTTTCCTTTTGGCTGGAATGGGTGGGAAATAATGATGTACCTGTTCAAACTGCTTCACGCTGGTACTGAGCTCGGCAAAGGAGTTGAAGTTGGAAAGTGTAAACATTCGGCGAAATTTATCGTCCAGATCCATGTTCGGTAGAGTAGCACACTGTGGTTAGTTATTGTGACGGCTGGAGAGGCATGGAGGAATAAATTAAGTGAGCGGGACGAAAGCATCTGGTTAGATAACTAATTCTTAGGAATCGGAGGAATGAGAATGCGCCTGACAGGAGAAAGAATTTAAAGAACTGGATCACCCAACAAATTGACAATGAATCTAAATGACTCCACTCTTGCCCCTGAAACCACCAAAAAATCGGTATACCAGATCCGTCATAAAACCAAAAATACACGAAAAGAGAACGAGGATAGCTTTCTGTTGAACAAAAGACGAGGGAATACATCCGGTCAGATGCTGGCCAAATATTTCAAGAAACCTGCGTCGAGGAAGTTCCATAGGTTTGAAAGTGAGCGAGGGAAATATTTTAGGGTGGAAGTGAGTGGTTTCTGATGACATCATATTTCATAACGACTTTGCTGTCTATCATACTGCAAAGCCCTGAAAGACTTATAGGTAACTGGCTCAACAAAGCTGAGTTCGGAAGTAACCCCAGGATAGGATCCTTCAACTCCAACGATGAATTAACTGGGGTCTTATATCACCACCAGATTGGCTTCCATATAGTATCGCAAACTCGCGTTCTCGATATCGTATACGCCTATAATTATGCCCACTTTGGTAATTCATGACAGAAGTGGCTAGTCTTTAATCGCAAACCAAGATAGGCTGGTGCGAAAACTGAAGTACCTGTCCGCAACTACTAAATTTAAACGCTTCGGCCTTCGTGTGGTGAAGATATGGATGCAGTCAATGGGTTCGTTTGCTATTTTTACTGTAAAAGCTCCAACCCCAGCAACAAGCTTAAGGAAATTTATGCTTTGCCACGGCACACTTTTGTTACCGTTGAGCACGACATGACGTCTTTCTTCTTGTGCATCCGATCTTATGCAAGAGCGAGATTAGCAAGGCCCTTGAGATGTGGAATTCCCGCAAAGTTGGTGAGGTGTACCGTGAAAATACAAACTAAGATGGCAGACGGCGGGCGGACATCCACGAAGGAGGATACAGACGCTGATCTTACGGTCATATCTTAGCACTGAAGTGGATTGTAATCGTCTGGGAAACATTTTGCTGACCAACAACTGCGGAACCTGTTGGTTCACAGTTAACCGTGACAGACAATAAAACGTGAAGTCCGAAACACTCCATA
Source organism: Spirometra erinaceieuropaei (assembly GCA_902702965.1). NCBI lineage: Eukaryota > Metazoa > Platyhelminthes > Cestoda > Diphyllobothriidea > Diphyllobothriidae > Spirometra > Spirometra erinaceieuropaei. The sequence continues at coordinate 1,134,643 of CACRXP010000049.1, read as the reverse complement.
AGCATCTACAAGCTAAGAGAAACTATCTTAAGGACTTTAAGAAAACTATTGTTGTTGTTTCGGCCAGCATCAGAGTCCACCGCAAAAAGCCCCGACGAATCAGACTGTGTAACGCTGCCAATACACCCCAAAAGCGCACGCAATCAGTACTTTCGCATTAAAGTTCGCAATGATGTCTAATATGTCAGAGCAACATGATCGTCTCCTACTGCGGTGGCGGTAACGCAACAATCGGGACCACAAACAGCTACCCTGAATTGCCAGCAGGGCAGAATTTTGAGCTAATAGTACCAAGTACAACGGTAAAGAGAATGTCCTTAACTGGCTGCGTGATATGCCTTTCTAACTGAATGAAATTCTGCAGCCTGACAACACGTGCACTGCTTAGATCCTTTGCGCCCGCGTGGCTGGATGAAGGATTATCAACTCAGACGCCATGGAATAACGCATGTGACTACCTAAGAAACCTGTTCGAGTCGGCGCACTCGGTGGGGGCGGTTATCCAGCAGTCGTCCAGACGTCGACATCGACCTGTGGAAACCCCCAAACAGTTTGCCAAAGAAATTGGTCGACACATAAGGGTAGGTTATTTTTTTCTCTCGCTGCTGCAGACAGGGATAACGCGATGGAAATAGCATCTTATCAATGGCCGCGTCGGCAGATTTATCCCATCCGCCGATCGCACAACCACCAGGAGGTCTTCAAGATTCGGACGAGCGAGTAGACTGCTATATACGTAGACGCAGCCACACACACTTCCATCGGTTATATTCCCTCGACTTTATCACACGCCATTCTCGTCAATTGGTAGACACATTCTCCCATATCCACATGAGTCGCCCACTCACTGGACAGATGGTACTACAACTTCAAGAGTTATTATGGCTCGTACATAACCTCTCCCAGACACACACTCAGGACCAGTGGTTGAACAAAAGAGGGTTTATTTCGACCGCAAATGTATACGGCAATCAGTATCGGCCAGGTGATTTGGTGTAGCGGTTCTGATCTCTTTCCCCTTTAGGCACGTCGGCAAAGCTCATTCACCATCCTCTCACAATTTTGCTGACGCTATCCATACCGCTGCCTGTGTCCTCCGCGATACCTCGCTATTACGTACGCTGACTTTCACGTCACACTTCTATAATTTAAAACCATACCGGGAACGATTGCCCATCATTCCTTCGCACTTGGTGCCGGCGACAGCTCAAGGATAACCCTGCGGACAGGACCCCTTTGAGAGGTGAATGTAGTGGGTGGCATGATCATTTCTGTTTAAACCGGCAGAACAAACGTGTGATTTATTTAGGACGCGGGAGGCGAGCCTTGAGTGCTGGACTCTTCCTTTCACTGTCTTGTAGTGGAGGACGTCGAGCCATTTGTTCCCGCATCGAAATCTATGATTATTATCCCTCCAAAACGCTGGGCATGCTTGCAACAGTAACTATTCTATGAAAACTGTGCATCCCTCCACCAAAGCTACAAGATCGTTTCTGCCACTTACAAAATATACTGTTATTTACTGCGTAAGTCTCTTAATAAGAAACATAGTTGTTTGGATTATTAGACGTTTGTGTAGTCCATGATGATAAAACAGATATGTTTATAACCGAGCGATGGTTTATCAATCATCTGACGACAATAGAATTAGGGAGAAAACAGATCCAAGAATTCTTACACAATCTGATCTGCGGGAGGACACGCAGACTAAGATGTCCAACGGTCGACGAAATTGGAGATGGCGCACAATTAGCTATGTAGGACACTATGTAGTTACTAGCTAGGAATATGCTGGACGGAGTCGCTAAATTCGTCATCAAGCACACAAACGAATAAAGTGGAAAATTGATTAGCTGAATACAATAGCTATACTATTAATGGAAATCGAGCCTGTATTTAAAAGACAGTTAACGATATAAGCAGGGGATATCGTCACACGTGTAACATTGTCGGTGTGGATGGGGGAGGCGGACGGTAGTACGAGACAGATTGGCGAGCGGGATTTGAGGAAACATCAGCGGTTATGAGAAGACGGGCAACAATTATCTACGACGGCTCGACTGTCGTTACCAACGACGGCCATTCTGTACTCCACAGTAAAGTGCGTGCGGGGATGGTGACTTGCGCGCAAATTATTTTAGTGGTAGTAGACTTGCGACGCGTCTATAGCACCCTTTCCCCCCTCACCCTCCTGGGCCCGGTGTCAAGACAGAGTCAAGAAGACCGGAAATGGGATATGGCGCAGGTAGCTGGTGCGGCGCGAGCCGATGCATGCCACCATTACCATACACGGCACTTTCTATGAGTGTGCAACCCGACAGCACGTGCTGAACCTTGATCTGGCCTCGTGTTAAACTGGCGAAACTTTCGCGTGTCTCGGCTGTCCACACCCACACTATGCCATGGTGAGCGCATCCTGGGGACGTGTCCCCTTCACGATTGAAACAAAAATTCAGGCAGATTTGGAGGTAAATTAAGCCCTCTAACGATCCATTTCAGCAACGCCGTTCACTGGGTCCTGCTCACAGGGTCCTGCTCACAGGTTTCCTCGACCATAAGCTGGTACGCCTGGGTGAGAACCAGAAATCCTAACCGTCAGCCAGTCCAAGGTGGCCTATGTAATGCCGTATGGGTACGGAACTTTAAAAGCAAAGCATATCTTCAACTGATGCTGGTCAAAACAAAATGGGAATGGTAGGACGACGTGCCCGACCGCCAAGAATGGAATGCGCGAAGTAGTTCTCAACTGACATTTTGTCTCTCCCGCTCGAATTTCAGTCTAGTAAATGGAAACTGTCGGCAAGCTGCTGCACATTTATTCTGTACTTTTTCAGACACTGCTGCTGAGCTAGTCTTTTGATTATTGCAATTTTCTGTGCCTTCTTTTATAAGTTCTGTTACTGTTTTTTTTTCGATTGGCCAATTCGGATCTTCACTGATCTCTTTAATTTCATGTGTCATGTTCACTTTTTTCGTTTTTTTGCCTCCAGTTCGATATTCTTCCGGTCAGACTCTACCTTTTCAATTTACGTGAAACCTGCTGATCATTTCTTGTTTATTCTGTCTTACCTATTAGCTTCTGAGTGATAGCGAACTGGGATTTTTGATGCCAGCATCGGTCTCAACGTACTGCATCAGATCGACAATTAATTATTCTGACTTTTCTTCTTTTCACTCGTGGTTGTATTTTCTTTTCCTTGCTTTATTCTGCTTGCATTGTTGGCATTGTCTGCAACTAGTACCCATCTTATTTTACCCTATTCCTAATCAACCGGAAATCAAACGCGCGATAACTATGGTCCCGGTTGGCTGCAATAAAAATAAGAAGGTATGTAAGGGTGGTTTTTTAGCGTTTTTGAAGGACGACATTTTCGTAACACGGTATCCTCAAGGAAACCCACTCACTGTTAGAAACCCAGATCACCGGAGCCCGCATGGCCCTAAAAAGACCTCATGGCTCGTCCTCCACCCTCGGCGCGCTTCTTAACCCACCCCTCCTGCGTGACTTTTTATAGAATAGAATAGAATAGAATAGGTTTATTGTAGCGCCCCTTGGGCACTGTCAGTCCCCTTTGAACTCAGGAAAAAAACCTAAAACAAACTCGTCAATTTCAACTGCACTTTGACTTCATTTGCTTCGGGTGCCTGGTTAGCCAAAAGAGCGCGAATTGAGAGTTTGTTTTAAGTTAAAAAAAACCTCAGTTATAAGGGAAAATAATAGCAAAAGTTTCAAAAAATAACGATGTGTACAATATAAAAATTGAAGTTTGCAGTTTGGTAGTTTTCGGGGGCATGAATAATATGTCCTTCATGGCAATTGAAGAACTTTGATATCGGCCTGATCTTGAAATTATTTTCCTGTTGGGTAAATTTCGGTTTGCTCTAGTTGTTGGTTGTCAGTCTATCTGGCCAGCTGTAAGGGGGCGCTCGCACAGTTCCGACGTATTTTTTCAGGAGGCTTACCATCGTTGTCTGGACTAAGAGCTGGAAAGGATGAATATATATCAGGAGTAAGAGGCATTCAATGGTAAGTCACAATCAAAACTGTCAACATACTATTGAATCATGTATCATATTGTTCTTGTTAATGTGAAATTATAGGAGTAGTGGTCGACTGTTTACTATGACCTAATATAGTTCTATATATGTTTAATATGGCTTTAATATAGACATACGCACGACTAATATGCAGGGTTTTATCGAAGGGTATATTTTTATTAGCTTTATAAGGGATATTTAGTGTCTGGTGACATAGCTGATGTTGCATCTATGTGCCACTCCACCTTTTCCATCGATATTGTAACCTTCCTTCTCAGGGATGGATCGATAAACGTAAGAAAGGCGTGCGTAGGCAGTAGTGGGAGCTCTAGCTACCATTCGCAACAGAAGTTATTAACGTGACCTTTTGAAGTGTGTCACGGAGATCAACTTGAACCGACCTCGTTTTGAACTGACACAGTCTTCCACTTTGTATTTAATTAATAACTGAGGTTGGCAGCTTCTTGGTCAATTTGAATGACCTCTTTAACTTGCATATGATGACAATTCCATGCCGTTCACGTTGCCTTTCACTAAACTGGTGGTCTTGGCCCCTTTTTTTTGTTGCTGCCCGCAGCACTGCGTTCTATACCCTGACACAGTCGGGGCGCTTATAGTTCCACAATTAAGACGAGTTTAATCGAGGTAACGCCTCATTCTGTTTTACCTGGTCTCCTCATACAGCAGACTACATAACCTGTTATTTGTACAGCTTCCGTAACGCGTTCAGTTTCTTTTACGTCGGACTGATGTGTGTGTATCTATCAGAGGGCTTACAAGCATGTTCAACCTATTCTGATATGAAATAACAATCCAAAGCCTCCTACACAGTTAAGTGGGCAACTGTCTAATGTGTCCGATCGTTGCATTGCCTTTGCCGATATTAAGGGCGGACAATACTACGCGATTTAAGTCAGAGTTGCTCGAAGGCGAAAGTCATATACATCAAAGTTACCGGTCAGGGGCTTAACGTGCAGGTCTTATCCGAGATTCACCAACTGCCGGACTTATTTCTGCTTTGCTGATATGAGTTGTAGGGGTACGAAGACCAAAAAGGCACTGGGGTATGCAATAAGCATCAGGGAATTTTAACCAGGAGCGGGGCGAGGAACGGATAAATAGACTGTGACGACTTATAACGGTTGCAACAAAGTACATCATTAAGATAATAATTTAAAAATTGGAAGTGTAGAGCTGGAGAACGTACCAGCTTGATAAAGCATGAGCAGACTGACGAAAGTGGGTACATGACAGTAGAAATCTCACATAGCTGAAGCCGATTATTCTTCTTTTAAACTGCTATCACAACACCGGAATGTACAAGATAGGGAGACAGTACGTACTACAACCTACTGTATCTTACAACCATAAAATTTCATCATTGTGATTTAGAGAGAGTGAGGAGAAGCGATAGAGTAAATGAGCCTGGTCTCATATTTTATTCCGAAGGTTACAGCACATACATTCTTCAAATGCCAAAGCCCGCATATACGCAAATACATTCAGGCAAAGTGTACTATACCAGAGAAGTGACGTCTATTATAACAACAAATATGATCTCAGTTCATGGGCTTTCGTCTAATTATCCCTCAGAAATCGGGATGAAGACGTTGTAAGTAATTATTGATCTCGGGTGATATAGCGTGATGCGCCTTTAGTTGGGCGGAAAAACCGCTAAAGTTAAGGTAAAATGGCGGAAGTTGGCAGCATAATCGAGAATCCAACTAGCCAATTTCCGCAACATTGCATCGTGGACTGAAAAGATGTTTATGATAGCTGTGGCAGTCGGAAGTATGCAAAAGACGGATTTTCAAAAAAAGCCTTTCCTTTTTCAGCGAACAGGGAAAAATAAATTGAGAACAGCAGAGAATAGGAAGGAGGGAATATAGGTATCGCAAAGTTATCAGATTGGAGGGAGGAGTAGGCTAAGATTAAGGGTGGAATGTCCTAATTTAATGAAAAAATGAGTTCACGAGTTTCATAAAAAGATATCTGACCAAAAGTGAGTGTGAGGATTTCAAGACAATGTAGCACTCCGGTAGCGGAGAGGGGTAACTAATTATACAAACGTCAAAAATGAATTATGCGAAATCTGCCAAAATGCCTTTTACTAACCTTAAAATATTCAGGATTTGGAGATTGTTGCAGTCAAAAGACGCAGTGATTTTATTTATGGCTATCGACTAGAGGATGATAACTAACCACCCTGATGAATCATGATCCAAATTGTGTTAGAGGGGTGGACATCATTCGTATTTTCAAACATCGACAGCATACTAGACACATAGGTAGTTGTTGGGCCCTTTCAGGTCATTGATCTGGAACGCTAACACGCCGACGGCCAAATCGAAACCCTGAAGACTAGATCGACTTTTCTGAAAACTTCCCTGGAGAAGTGATAATAAGCTAGGAAGACCTTGTCTGCTGAAGTCGTTTGCTCTGCGAAGGGTGGGACGGCTACATGGGGAGCCCCCAAAATTTACCGGCATGACTACACTAGAAAATCAAGTTCAATTTCAAACTGCCCATCACGCGGATTGTCTAATCTGCCTCAAATGGATCTACATGTTGATCCTCTGTTATGGTCTGCAAAGAAAAAGCTTACTTCATCTTTCCTCTGAACTGGAATTGCGACTGAAACCTAAAATTGGATGTTTGGTTCTGAATCTTTTGCAAAGCTCCTATGTCACTTGCGAAATAGGCAGACCACGCAGTCGAATCGTACTAAAGTTGTGACTGAATAAACGCTGAACATATTATGCGGCAGTTTTTTCGGTGAAGTAGAGTGGAACTATCCAAACGCGTACCATTGAGAATGCTCATGAAGTCCAGTGAACTAGCTGATGCGATTTCTCAAATTCACACGAGGAGTGCCCTGAAGCACAAACTCTTGTAAGTCAGCATCCGGTTGGACCGTATCTGTTGAGTTTCTTAACTGACGGTCAATAGCCGACGGTGTGCGAAATTACTGATGTCAAGAAGTAAAGACGTGACGTCCCTTTTATTGTCCAGGTAGGGTTTCAGTCGCAGGCAGGATATCCGTAAAATATGCTTGAAATCTATGGAATTCGTTCGAACTGAAATCTATAAGTCGGCTTCTATCCAGGAAATAACAGAGGCAGTCGCGGTTGACCTTCGTAAGGTTGGATTTGACTATTCCAATCCTGGGACGTAATATGCGTTCAAGAGGAATGGGGCAACATCCGCCTCTGCTGGCTGAATTCAGAAGTTGCGTATGTAAAAAACTGCTGTCAATATAAAAACAGGCGCATGCACCTCCCTGTCTGCGTAAACGTCTGTGCAAATTACAAGGTGACTGTGGATGCGTCGCCTGTCAGCTGATGAGCAGTTGTGAAATTTATTGTTTCCAAGAGATTCTGCTGTCTATGCTTGCTTTAAATTCATCCGGGGGGAATATTGCTTCAAGTTTTATTTAAGTGTCATTCCTTTCATTAGGCACACTTAGGCACTGGCTGCTCCTGCCATTCTTCGTGGAAGAACTGTAATATTTCTAAGGCGCCGAGTATTTCCCAGTTGGTTCAGTATGAATTTTTAAAGATCTGCCAAAAATCCATCAACTTAGTATCCTTTTGTTCGCTCTGTGGTCAAGTCGCTTATTATTTCTCGTATCGTGTCCGACTTATTCGTGAGAGACTGCGAGTTTTGGTTTCGATTCTCATGCACCTATAAAAAGTGTCAGAAGACTTGTGCTTTCAACTTTAGTGCCGAATTTGGTTCCTATTGGCAGAGCGTCACTAAACCCTCCTCGAAATCCATGGGTAGATGTTCATATTAGGTTGCAGAGGGTAGGCACATTCAGCGAGGCAGAAATACGCTATCTAGCTTGCAAGCGCACGCTGTTTTGTAAAAAACCTGCATATACTTATGAAGATAGGGGCTATGATCGCATTGTAAGAACAGTTAAGCGTCAACGCCAGTAATTCTGTTTGCTACCTTGTATTCTCGGCGTGTAAACAATACGGTTTTCAGAGGTTTTGTCTACTACCCTCATTAAATAAACCAAAAGATTCGAACATGGTCATTTATGTGTCACGAAAGACCTCGTGAATCTTTGAAGGCATGACACCCAACTTTTCAAAGACCATGTTGCGAACGGTGTACGCGAGGTCCGCTTGAAAGAAATATCGTTGATGGGATGGAAAAATTTTCTTAGAGCATACAAAAGGTTTGCTTGCAGAACTTTCGTGAATGTCTCTGAAATTGGAAGAATTCTTTTCGTGCACTGCATCGTGTGAGCAAAGTTTGTAGTGGTAATGAGATGCAGGTTTGCAGATGAGTCTGCTTGCGAATTGTTATTACCTTCGGAATTTGTATATAGAAGAAATTTCAAACCTCATCTCGAACTCCTTGCGGGAAAGTAGTTTTTGGGCACTTATTGAAAAATCCCACCTGTCTGTCCTTGGACCGACATGACGAAACATTTTGATAGGGACCTCTGGGTACTCAAAATAAAAACTATTATTGTTGCAAACAGGTCATGATTTTGTCTTGTGTAATTACTTCTGTATCATAATCGGACAGGTGGTCTTCTGTTCAAACCTACCTGGTCTAACCTGTGGGCCCAAATTTAGACGGGTAATGGCCCTACCATAAAATGTCGAAGAACTGCCGTTGTAGGTCAGCAGCCCCTACGCTTAAAGTTTAATTTTAAAAAAGCTCATTATTCAAATAATTGCAGTATGTCAGCAATAGCATTAAATTTTTACCGAAGTAAAGGGGTACTTCTTGGTATCTAAGGCGTCGCTACGGCCAGAGAGACATATCAGAGTTGGAAACCAAAGAGAATAGCATAAATATTCGCAACAAATTATTCCAGAATGAGAAAGTAATGCAAATGCACTTTCAGTCCGCCATTGCTGTGAAACTGGAAATAGTAGTAAATACACGAGCAAACATGAAGCACGGGCAAGTAGGCTCTCTTGGTAACATGAATAAAATATCCTCTCTTGACAGTAAATGTTAAATAAGTCAGTTTAATTCAGTTTATTACGGAAATTATGCTTTCGTCCTGGAGAACCCTAGTAATATCCAAAACAGCAATTGAATCATTTGTTACATCAGCAATTCTGGAAAGTTAACAGTTATCGGTATGCGTGAGACAGGCGCAAACTGCCGCCAGTGACACAATCGTGATTACATGTATAGTAGTTCCTCAGTAAATGAGAGTCTAGTCTGCAGGTAAATGACTCAGCAGTTTCGGAAATTAATATATGGGGGCTTTTAGAAAGTGATGTTCACTCTGTGCCTAATGTTAAGGTTCGGGGATTAGTGAGTCGGAAACTGCCTTTCCTGATTTGTTAAGGAATTCTGTAGATATAATGGACAGATTTATGCGGTGAGATTTGGTTTATACACAATACAGGGTCTTTGTGCGTGCAGCGGAAGTATGCTCCTGAAATGTGAAATGTGCGGCACAGTTCAGGAGAAGGGAGTCTTTCCTAAAGTTTCTGACTGAAAGTCATCCATACTTGTCCACCTAACTCACAGTTGGGTTCGAGCTAAAACTCTTGTTACCAGATGGTCCATTCAAAGAGCGGGACCATGGTCCAATAGAAGATGTCGTCCGCCTTTTATTTTCATTACATATTACTATTGATACTGGAAGCTTTTGCGGTACTAATAACGTAGGTATGCTCTTTGTGCAGATGACCCTTTAGAAAAAACAGTGCGAATAATCTGTTTTTAGCAGTTCGTTTTCAAGAGCTGAGTGAGTTAGGCCGCCGGTTGAAGTCCCTGCAGTTGTTCATGCCGTATTGATGGGGTGGACAGGGCCGGTGGTTGGAATTGAAACGAGTGCCCCAGTACTCTTCCATCCTCTAGAAATAGACGAGGGGACTTTGTTTGCTTGCATGACGGTTTCTAAAGCATGATTCACGCAAGGAAAGTACCTTCGATATCTTCACTACAAAAACTCCCAGTATTATTAACCACTTGTGTTAAAAATGAAAGGCAAATGACCTCACGGGCTGAATCAAGGCTTTCATTATACTATTATGTCCCGCACCCTTAGGAATGTCCGCGTGCCAATAGGGGGGATATAGCCTTTTCGGATGAGTTACAATTATACGATACGGTACGTCAGGTGGAGTTGGAAAACGTGCAGACTGTGAAGCTATTTTGTTGTTTTATGTACCTGTATCGTATAGTTGAAGTGCAGCATCGCTTGTCATCTCACTTTCCGAAAAATGAGTTAAAAACCTGGCGTTTATTTTCCTAACATATTGTTGACACATTTATATGAGACGATTCTAAACTTTTTAGGCATAATAATGTAAATAATATCACTCTAACGCTCAGTATTCCTTCGTAAGATTGACCGGCTACTGCGTATTTCTATTTCCACCTGTCGACTGTAAATTTCATTTGAGATATCATCTGCCAATGTTTACCAATCCGCATTTCGACACTAGATCTAGTTCACTAATTAGCTCGCTTGGTTTAACTGAGATTTGGGAAAAATAATGTGGGAAACTTAAACCTAATTAGGTCTACAGAACCGGGCGATATTCCAAATTATTCTTTTTAAAATTTGACTGGTGAATCAATCAAGTTTGTCGCTATCGTATTTCAACTATCGCTGGACTAAGTCAGGCTTACTGACACCTGGAACCTAGCAGAATTTACGTCTGTTCCCCAGGGAAGTTCACACCTGCAGACGAGCAAATATGGGACAGAGAGACTAACGGTCATCCACTATATGAAGATGGAAATTAGTTAAGAGCGACGACTTACCGATATAAACGAAAAAGCACTTTTTGGAAATTATTGGAGAATAAGAATTTCATTTGCCTGACGTTCCGAATCGACACACGAATCCTTTTTAAAAGACTGAGAAAAATAAAATTAATGGATGACAGACGAATGCCCCGCGTGGGCCTTCACGATTGTCGGTCGAACTTTTGCACATGACGCCTGAGTTTTGATCAGTAGGAGGCTAGGTATTGGAGGTTAATGGACAAGAATGGTATAAACACGCTTCAGGATCGGTTGACTGAATGAGCCCGGTAGCACTGCGACGTATCGTTGGAGAATAAGTTCTGCGAGATGTCGGGTTCAGTGTCATCCGGAAACGACATACTGGTACACAACCTGTCTTCAAAGAAGCTGCAGGTGTTAGGGCATAAAGCCACAACTGATATCGAGACCGGCAGTGACCTCGTTATCGTGTCGCAGACACGACTACATTCCGCATGCATAAAGCCTACTGTAGAATAGTCAGTTATACTTTTCATGCAACAGCAACCTGCGAAATCACTGACACATGAAATTACTGCAACATTGTTGAGACAAGGAAGCTTAAGTATTGCATCACCTGAGAGCCGCTGCAAGTCAAGAGTCCAAGTAACGAACTTGCCCCGATTTCATGGCCTTCACTATGGGTTCCGAATTAGGGCTCCTCTCCGGCCTATCGTATCATTGGAAGGCATCTTGACTTGTCACGGTGTCCGAAATTTCTGACACCTAATTCTGGTAAAACAATGATTAAAACACATACGCAACTCCTTTTGTCGGACATGCGCCGTCTGTTTACAAACTGGTTCGCCTCGCAAAACCATCCCACCCCAACTAAAAAGTGGAGAGATACTCTGACGTCATGAAGGCAATTGACTATTCCACACCAGCGGCTCGTATACACGTTAGTTGAGCCAGGTTTTCAGGCATTGTTACCGGAGGATGAAAAGCCTTGACTACAAAGGAAAGACAGGAGTTACAGCCAGGATTTTTTCGCTGGTATGGACTCCCGTCAAAAGTATCACTACTCACGGATCCGTTCATAGGCCGTGCTTCTGTACACTATGTCAGCGCTGCGGGTGGAATAGCTTAAACAACTTCCGCCCCCCGAAAAGGACCACGCGGAAGGTGCGCTGGACCAACGCGGGGGCCAGATCGGAATTCGGCAGGGAATGTGCACCCAGAACCGACGCCAACATTGGGTGCGTGCAGCTCGCCCAGGTGTAGGTCCATACCGCACCAATTGCAATTCAAAGCGTCACTCGTTCTTCTCGTTATGTGAAATCATGGCCAGTGTACGTTGTGAATTATGGGGGTGTGGTGGTACACCTACTGTGCGTGACCGATCTGATGAAATGTTGGCCAAAATTCTGGAATTTGTTTCCGGTTAGGAAGGATTACTTAAATGAGGTTGTTATACTGATTATCATGCGACATAACCCTATAAAATTTCGGACTCGCCAGGATGTCCGCTTTTGAATGCATTTCATTTTGACCTCCTGCAGAAACTACACTCGGTAAAAAATGACTACTTAAGTAGCATGCATTTTTCCTACTGACTTTCGATGGTCTTATAAATTAAAATATATTTTATGGAAAACATGCACAAAATCTGCTTCATTTTACTCCTTTGGTAGAAAATAACACTCTCTTTGCATTGTAGACCCGAAGAAAGCGTATATTTTGGTTTTAAAAAAAGTTTCTAGTTATGAGATTTTTAAGGCCGTGCGACGTCCATGCATGCAAGACCGCACATGTCCGTTTACTAATGCTTCTCATGAAATGTACAACACAGTCCGGATCCATTGCAAAATTTCATGAACTCTATGTAGTATCTTCTTAAAGGCGTAGAGGAATATATGATTTTCCCTACGCGGAAAGCATGCACCTTGTAGACTGAAATTGCTAAACGCTGATGCAATGGCAGATCAGGCTGAAAATTATTCGGGAATTGAGAAACTTTTTAAAAACCAAAATACACACTTTTTCGGGCACAAAATATGAAGACAATGTGATTTCCTACTAAAGTAGCAAAAGGAGGCATATTTTGTGCATGTTTTCCATAAAATATATTTTAATTTTAAAGACCATCGAAAATCAATGGGAAAAGTGCATGCTACATAAGTAGTCATTTTTTACCGAGTGTGGTTTCTGCAGGCGGTCAAAATGAAGGGCATTCAGAAGCCAACATCCTGGCGAGTCCGAAATTTTATAGGGTTATGTTGCATGATAATCGGTATAACAACCTCACTTAAGTAATCCTTCCTAACCGGAAACAAATTCCAGAATTTTGGCCAACATGTCATCGGATCGGTCACGCACTGTAGGTGTGCGTTCTTGCCTTATCAGCTACGTATTTCCTTTCCTGCCTCCAGTTTTCTTGACTCTGTCATGATACCGGGCCTAGGTGGCGGAAGAGGAGGGAGTGCGGTAGATGCAGCGCAAGTCCAACCGCACTATAAACTAGTTCACGCGCCAGCCAACATGCCTGCTTCATCTTGCTGTGGGGCACGCGGTGGACACCGTCGACGACGACCATCGAACTGTCATATCGGCAGCATTTGTAAATCCTACGGCATTATTCGCATACTGCTCTTGGCTATAAGTAGCACGAATGTGTTCCGACTTTCGTAAGATTTAATGCAGGTGACCCACATTCTCCAATTCTTCGTGAAGTTCCTGTCGAGAAAAACGTTGCAACTGATAGACCTTTTAATTGCATATAATTGGGCAATTGTTATTTTTTCGTTTTTTGATTTGTTGATTAAGGCATAAACTAGATTAGTATTTTTTTGCACTGCACCCAACGTCCACAGACTAGTATCTACAATAATGTTTCTTTGCAGCGGCGTTTAGTAATAAGAGAGATAATGCAATATTTCGTACCGAAATTTTTCGTTTGAAGGATGACCTACCAGAACACTTCTTGCATTGCCAATGATAGCTGATTATTTGTTTTTAGAGCAAATGACCCAGGTTGTTTATCGTAAAACTAAATAGCTACTTGACTGGCCAGATGGAGTGTACCGTGTTTTATTAAATAGAAAACTATTAGCAGGTATACTGGTAGATAAAACGAGTTGTGAGAAATAATACTGTGTCTTGTGTCTCATTAATTTCGGGACCGTCAGCACAAAGTGGACTGAACTACGATGCATCCCAAAATTGCTTTTGTCAGCTGTTGCGAGGATCCAGCCAGCGAATTAACATTAATGGGATAGATTTCGACCCAAAATACTGCTAATCGTCCCCGTAAGAGCAGGTTTTTCATCTCTTTGTTTAATGGGGCAGGAATATTGGAAAACGCTGTTTACTTCTGAGGATGGGAAAGTCTACAGCATGCTGTGTAGAACAGTGGGTGTTGACCAAATAATACACTTTCCCTCTTAATGATTAAAGAATTATTGCGCTCTATGCGCATTGGGCATGCTTATGAGTTTAGAAAACTACCCTCCCTTTGACAAGATTTTTTGCTAAAAGTCGTCAAAAATAACCCATAGGTCGCGCGTGACAAGGGGGCAATTTCTAAACTTTTCAAGATGCATTATTAAGGTAAACGTCGTCATACTCCGTTGCTCTTAAAAGACGACAACTCCTAGCCCTCCAGCTATCCCACTGTCATTATAAACGAATTTACGCGCAATTCACCGTCCCTACCCTCACTCTGCTGTAGAGCACACGGTGGACATTGTCAATCACGACGGTCGAGGGTTATGTCCATCGGGGCATCATTTGCGGACGACCTTAAGCATCCGGAGGTTGTTATGAGCGTAAATTACGCCATTAGTCTACATGTTCAGCTGGAGCAGGCAGTGGTGCACGGATTTAAAGTGGATGACAATAAATCAGCTTCTAGGAGATAAAAGAAAGGGATAATTAACTAGTGGCACTCCTCCAATAAAACCCGTGAGTTCCAAAAAGAACGTCGGTATTTTTTACGAGATAACTTAGACAATACAGTCACCACAAGCTACAATACCCACTGTGACGTTATTAAGGGCAATGAAACGAGCATATGTCTACTCTGACGTCAATACGCTTGGCAGGTCTTGTCGGAGTCATTGTTGAACCTCCTGCGAAATATGTATTTCAGGCGGAAAAGGAGGAACGTCCCACGGAAACACATCCAGACTGAAGTCCCTTCAACGATCGCAGCAACTAGTTGGTTCAAGCCAGCTTTCTTTTTTTGGATAAGTTTCATGTAGTCTTCCAGGTTCTGAAGTGCCCAGTCCGTGAAGTCGGCTGAGAGACTTTTCAATACTGTTTGTGGAAGTAGTCGACAGGTGACGAAGGCGATCTGTCGTAAAAGACGAAGTCTCACATTCTTCTCACAGTCCTAGACCTCAACGCATCCTTTTCCCTACCCCGTGATGGACATATCGGCCAATTAATTTGTCATTTACAATCAAATCGTCCTTGAATGCCTCAATATCTAATACAGAACGGCGTCTACACCTAAAATTCGACTCATTGAATCCCTACTTTCAGCTTCTTCTGTAAATATATGATTGTTAAACGTATAAAACTGCTCTCCTAGAATGTATGGTTTATTCCATTTCGACTACGCGAGATCCTTGATTTTTTCTAATTTCTTTAAATGGCTATATAAGCACTACTTGGATTGTTGATCCCAATGTGCCATTTGACGTTTATAATCCGTTCTTAGCATAAGCCTTAGAAGACAGTGCTCTCAAGCTAACTGTAATGTTAACCTCTGTCTGTCCATCTAGGATGGATGGAGTTACCTTGTTCTTGCTCAGTTTTCGGCCGACCCATTTCATTCGTTTACCCTGCCTCCTAAGTGCTCACCCGCAACGGCATTTGACATTTGACTTACCCTTTACTTTGGTTTACATCGTAATGTGTTCTTTTACTAGTTGTTTTCACTCTCTATGGTATATTTTCGCCGCGCATATTTTGTTCCAATTTCATTATCTGACGGCAGCTCTTGAAGTTGATTACTCCACTATCGATTGTTAAGCAGGCCCTTGTGCTTTTGTCGCACGCACATACTACTTACATTACGTTAGTAGTTGTTAATGTTTCCTTATTTAATAATATCGTCGTCATTTGAGTTTACATTTAATCGGGTTCTCATTCACAACTCCCGTACCTGATTGAGGAGTGGCCATCTACCAGGGTTAATATAGCCGATCACAACCACAGTACAACTAGCCCATGGCTCAATGGCTAATAATGCCCACTTATCAAAAAAACCAGGGTTCGAACCTTAGTTGTCCCCCACGCTTGAGTTTGGGTAGGGCAGACTGACAGCGCCTAATGAGCTAAAACCGCCATCTCGGTTTCCCTTGTCTTGGTCGGGACCATCTTGTCCAAGCCTATCGAAACATTAACTTAATCATTACTAACGAGGCTGCACATGATCGGTGTAGTTACTTGTATTGTAGGTCACGAACAAGTATGTAGGTATACAATCGTGCTCGCTTAATGAGTTAGTTTCTTGACCAGCCGTTCCATGGCTGGCATTGTAAACGTGTTTGATTTACTTGAGCTTAATTTTGCACATTTCTCATCATAGGCTTGAAGTTTGAAGACCAAAATTCTCTATAATATAGAGAGGCGCAGCTCGGCGAAGTCCTGGAAGTGTCCTTTTAGACGGAATAGTTTCGCTTGCACTTTTCGGTACTCTGCGTAATTGTGCCTTTTGGACAAAGGCCATGATTCTCTTTCATCGGCTATCGCCGTTCTAAAGAATCATAGCAGACCTGAAGCTTTGACGAAAAATCAGTAATCCTCTACTTGGGATTCCTTCACACCTCCGCGATCGTAATGGGCTATAAGAATGCCCTTCTGAAGGCCTACCGTAGACCTGTCTAACTAGCCTGCAATGCATACTGGATGGCACGCCCAGTTCACCTATGCTAAATTTGGTACGACACCTAAAATCCGGGTAAACGAAATTGGATCATGCTACTCGAAGTATACTCCTCCAACTACTCAAATTATCTTGTCCCTAGGGTTACAAGTTTATCATTGCCCCTGAATCTGAGTCACACCACTGTCCAAAGTCGTATTAGTTTATGAATTCAAATGTAGCGTCCAAAGACTACAAAATCTCATCGGAAAATGACACCGAAATTATTTTTCTAAAAACCCTATTTGCGCCTTGTCAAATGAAACAAGATATAGAAAAACAATGAAAATTAGATTTTACACGATCATTGTTTACTAGGCGACGGCGCATTATGCGATCCCTTCCCAATAACTGAGTCTAGGTCATCGTGTCTTAGGAGACCGGTGGAAAAAAGGGTTATAGGGGTGGGGCCAGTCGACGGGCAGCTGGCAAAGTAGCCATATTTGGACACCGCTATTTTTGTTGAAATCAGTAGGCAGTATTAAATAATCCACGAACCTGGGTTGGATATCGCACCATTGCCGTTTATTAAAACATGATTCGAATGTGGTCTAACAATTGAGTAGGTTTGGTGCGCCCCAGTCAGAAGTGTCATTACTTGTTGGGTGTTCAACCTAATTATGAGATTCTGACTAGCCCTAAAGCGTTGCCTTTTTGCCTAGTAAATTGCAAGAAAAGTTTGACATGGGCGACCTCTTTTGAGACATAATGTAGTAAACCGGGGTTTCGTGGATCAATCAGCCGCTCTCGCTACCGCACTGGCGGCTTCTTTAAGATAGGTAAACTCTGACGTCTGCACCGCCTGATGCGATTAGAGAGTATTTGCTTTCTATGTCCCTCAGGTCGAAGGCCATTGAATTTTAAGCATGCTTTCTCGACTGAGTGCAAATCTCGCGTTAAAAAAGGGCATGAAAGACAACATTGTGAGGTAACAAGGACATCTATGTAGGCCATTTATAAAGGACCTACATATTGTCCGGATCGTCTCCATACTATCAAGACGACGAGTTTTTCGCGCCAAGCATGGTGTCTTCGCGACGAGGGCGTCGTCGATTTCAAAAAACGATCCCACCGAAGTTTACACTTGGACAGCCCTTCCGTTGAGTGCACTGTGAAGTCCACCTGGTAAACTAGACACTGACGAAAACGATTCCTTAAGTTAATATGCTCATCAGCCACGTAGCCGATTGCAGTACTTAAAATAAATTACAAGAAGTGCGCATCTACGTCTCCTGTCCTAATCGCAAAATGAGCTCTGAACGAGCTCGCACAGAACTCGTTTCACAAGGTACGAGAGCTCTTTTAGAGCTCTGATGTGGTCATTGGTTCGAGATCGCTTAGAGCTCGCTAAGACGAGCCCGAAACTAACTCCGAAAAACGGCTTGCGATCTCGTTCCGAGCATGACCCGAGCCCCAAAAAACGAGCTCCAGCGCTTACTCAACCAAGGGTCGCCCTCCTTTCACGTTCTCATGAGACCGTGATTTAACAGAGCAATCTGGTTCTGGACTCCTTCTCAACGTTTAAAAATGTCCAGGACCATAAATGGGTGACCTTTCCTCATGTGCGCGGTTAAACCAAGTCGTACACTCCTTTCCCTGACCTCAGTTTGCTATATTACTCACATCGTTCTAAAGGCCCCCGTCCTCCCTTCAACATGGCAATGAGCCCGAGACAGCAGGGAGCCCCTGATGCATTCATTCAGAGGTTTAACGTCATTCGAGTCTCGAGGATTTCAACAATCTGAAGAGGTCCCAACCTACAGGTTTCCGATGCAATGCACGTCCATCCTGCGCAGAGGACTCAACTCTGGTCTGCGATGCATCATTATGCGGTACATGTAATTTGTTATACAAAATGTACAAGTTCCTGCCAGACATGCAGTCCAACTATCACGCAGTCCAGTCCTGCCGTTGCGCTCGTTTTTATTCGTGAGCACCTCATCCTCCCTCCTTTTTTGTCGTCATAAACATCGGCTACTCGAGGTCTGGGTATGTGGAATTTCCAAAGAGAAATTCAAAGGTACACGCTGAATAGGGCTCGGGGAAGACAGGAAGAGCAGTATCCAGTAGGAAGGGTTTTTCTTTTACCAGTTCTATGAACATGCGCTTGGTGAGCGGTTGTAACTGTGTGACATTGAAAAACTGCTGTATGTAGCGTCCAAAGTCTCGAAAGGCTTCATATGGGTCATCTTCTAGTCCGGGTTCTGGGTTATCTACATCAATACAGCGTTTCAGCAGACGTCGCATTTCCAGATGCTCCTGCAGATAACCGTCCATGTCAATGTCGAGTACGTCAAAGGCCAAAGCAGCCCGTGACTCCAGATTTCCGCGCAGTAGGGTGGATAGAGTTGTTATGAAACCGGGTAGACGGATCGTTTTTTCAGCCTTTATTCTTCCCCTCACTGTAACTGTTGAGGCCGCTCTGCATAAGCCATCCAGGGTATTTGGATCGGTAATGTCCAGAGTGCCAAAAAGGAAAACACGGAGCTCGGACGGCAGCATTCCTCCCTCAAATCCGCCCTTCTTGGCAGCGGTGAGAAAGAGTTGGACCAGGACGGAGGTCTCCTTGCGGTTGAAGAGGTTACCAGGCAGACTGGCGGCTTCAGAAATGATGCGCAGCATTTGGTTTCGAGAATAGGCCGGGGGTATTTCCTTAAGATACATTTTTGTCGTCATTAGGGGCGGTAACCTGGACGGCTGATTAGGGGTTATGCGGATCCTCTGCATTTCGCCAACGGAGGAATTTGAATGTTTTGGTAGGACTACTGGTAATTCAGTCCGCGGTTTAAAACTGGTTGTACGCGACATGTGGGAGGACATGATTGTTGTGCTCGCCGGCCGACGATGTGCTGTGGGACGTCTGTTGCGGCTCACAGTATTGATTGCATTTAAAAGACTGGACGCACGTGGGTATGACGCTTGCGGGGATTCTAGCCAGAGGAGATGCGACGCTTAATGATTTCAGCATAAGGACAGACAACGCTGTCCCATGATCGGTTCAACCTTAGGTACACGCATGCCAATTCGCACAAGAGAGTTGGAGAGTACTTCTAAATTTATCGCTTTTTAATTTCCTCAGGAATTACCTACTAAGTTGGAGTAGGTCAGTTTATTCAAGGTCTCTAGGCACAGACCGAGAATTTTATACATGAATATTTGGGTCAAAGTCCATCAGCCGCAGCGGGTAAGCGTGTAATATTCATTAACTGCCGACAGGCAGCTAGTAGTATAGTTTAGGGTAAGGTGATACCATAGTAACAGCACAGGTACTAGCTAAAAGCCCATACACGCGTGTTTTGCAGATGTTTTACCGCTGCATGGCGCAGCTGCGAGGGGATCGGCTCGTCAGTGGGTCCCCCAGCAGACCCTTGTGTTTTCTGGTAGATACTTCAGTATGAGCCTATAGACCTTGAATAAACTGATCTACTCCAACTTCGTAGATAATTTCTGAGGAAATTAAGAGGCGATCGTTTCTAAATTGGAGTATCTACCAGAAAACAGACGGGAATGCTGGGGAACCCACTGACGAGCCGAACCTCACGCAGCAGCGCCATTCAGCGGTAAATCATCGGCGAAACGCGTGTGTATGGGCTTTTGGCTAGTACCTGTGCTTTTAGTATGGTATCACATTACACTAAAGTACTTCTAAAAGTCAACGAGAGAAGCAGTTCACAAACTTAGATAAAGTATTAGGTGAGACCCTATAAAATTGTCGGCGTTCATTTAGTTCTTTGATCGACAATGAAAATTTTACGGAAATGGATATAACATCACACTTTTTTATCGCAATTAAGGCAGCTGGCATGCGCTGATACTTTTAGTGTTGCTCCACCCCCCCCCCCTCCCTCCCCAGGCGGGCTGCACAGCAAGTGCGTTGAAATAATACGGGCATCACACTGACAACACTATTGAATCACATGCGTGTGGCGTGCCTTAGATGGGAGCTTTCACGCCACGTTGGTTCCTGTCTCGGTGCGGGCCGACTTGTTTCGGACAGGTAAGCGCTCAAAGAGGGAGAGGGAACACTGAGTGGCACTGATTTCAGTGGGGGAATCCAGCGGTAACGATAGGGTGTGGGACCCCCAAGTAGATGGCAACTCCAAAAATATACCCTAAAATTAACTGTGACTGTAAACAACAGTTAATATTCACCGTCTCCGTTGTTTGAAATTTGCTTCCCGTCCTGACTAGGCGTTAACTTACCTCCGGCGCTTTATTCAAAGTCCGTCATTTTTTGAAAATTCCTTCTTGTTTATTTTCAATTATTGCGCTCAGTTTCTTTGCCAAATGACGGTGTGCGATAAGATTTCCGGCAGAAGTTCATTCATTTTCTGTGTCTTCTTTCTCTCCGTCCTGTGTGTTGCCCCACCCGCAAAACCTCTATCACCATTGAATGTACGACGCGGTCCACAGGTTAGCTGAAGTTAGTTGGGGGTCATACACCGTATCAAGTAGGCATACTAAACTCACTTTAGTCGAGTCCTGATTAATGGATCAGCGCTGGTTGATTTTTCCGCGATAGTTAGTGGATTCTCCGGACTTCGTCAATAGACCTTTGATTCCCTCACGTTGGCGTATTTTGTCGACATTGGCAAACTTGTTGGTAGGATGACATGGTCCTTCGCTTGCAAGTTACAGTGGTACTACCTTGCTACTTAAATTGTCAAAGTAACTTTTAATCATTACTTGTTATAATGCTTGGAAGCCAACAGACCGATCGTTTACGGATTTAACAGTTCTGTTCAGCCTTTAGGGCTAGAAAATAATCTTTAGCTTTTTCGTACAGTATCTGCAGCACGATACGAGGAACAGTGTATAGAAGAAGTAAATGCATTGAAAAAGACAAACGGGCCTTCAACACATGAGCATAAATTACAAGGGATGAGCTTGGTACCCCATCGTTGGCACGGATTTCGAAACGCATATATTTCAAGGTTATTTTGATGCATTTAAGCCATATGGACAGCACTTCATCCATTGGAGAGAAATTGAAGCAGAACTTCAGTACACCCAGTCTTGTCAGTGGAAAACGAATGAGTAATGGCGGTTGCTTGTGGTAGGAAATTCAACTAAATCGGCAAATACCAGTCAGAAATCTGATCCGGTAACTATGTTAAATGCATTCTTCGCGCATTTTCGATTACCCAGCCAAAAAAGTTTCGATTCTGCAGAAGGAATGGTGATTTCGGGTCTGTTCGCCACCGTACACTCACCAGGCAATCCAAGGTTGCATTTCATGTTATCTTAGCCTTGGTTAGGAAATTTATGGCCGACGACAACGACTAGGCCAAAGATGTACATCCACGTCTCCTTCGTCTTTCTTACCATGCGACTGCCCCAGGTTGCAACGGGACGATCATGTCCCGTAACAAGATGTGTGAACTGTCCTTCCACAAGGTTTAATTCTGTTAGTCGGGTTGTATAAGGCGAGGAGCTCGAGAATTTAATAGTTTCCATGGCACTTCCCCCATGGCGATCCTGGTTTTGATTTGCTCATGGCCCACAGGCTGGCTTTGTGTACGCCAAATACAGTCGTGAAAGTATTCAGGATATCTTGGAGAATATGCCCTCATCAAAACCAACACTGACTCCCTTCAAGGCGCGTAGTACGACCTTATGCTTTTTGTCACTTTCGGACGGTGAGTGAACATCTTTAAGGATTTCGATGTCCGTGCATCGAGATCTTCTGCGTTTTGCAAATGTTCTGCCGGGGATAAAATGGCCTGTTCCGTCTGCGGACCTGGTGGGATACGTTTGCTAACGTGGAAGCCAGTGAGTTGAGCATTCCTTTCGCTGACTTGCATTGGTTGGCAGCCTCATTGAAGTCCAGGCATACACTAGACAACCCACCTGATAACTGTAACAAATGAGTTGAGCCTTATGTGCTAACTGTAAATGAATCTTGGTCTGATTCTCTGATTTTCAACTTGACTCAAGTTATACCAAAAAACTGCATTGACAAACGTGGCATGGGTTTTCACCCAACGTTAGATCCCCTCTGGTGTATTCGCATTATGATCTCAGTATATCATTTTTTTCCGGAAATGCTGTGGATATTCTATCTCATAAAATGTTAACTGAAAATCCGTAATGTGTTTTAGATCCGAAAAGATTACCTATGTACGCTTACGTCAGGCCGCCGGCTTTTGAATGAGCCTATTTTCGGCCGCTAGGAAGCACTATTTGCCGCAAGAAGGACTACTTGTGTAGTTTGATTTTCCCACTGAGTTTCAAAAAGCTTACAAATTCAAACATATTGCATAAAAAATGTATATAAATATTCTTCTTGTACTCAGTTGACAGTAAATAACATCTGCCCCATGTTTCCTACCTGAGAAAGTGGCATTATTTGACTTTTAAAAAGCGTTTTCAATGGCTACGTCATGGAACGACAAGAAAGGTGACGGACCCGTGTATGAGCTTTTAGTTAGTATGCACTAGATACATGTAATTGCACAAATGTAGTAATTAACTGCTCGGTGATCGGAGGAAGGGAAAGAAGAAGGAATGAAAGTCATGGCACGTCAGGATGCCTGTTAATCTAGCTGAATATCCACAGTCTCCCCCGATTCCATCGAACTCACTGGGACCATTTGCATAAGAGTTTCACTAACAAATGGGGCCATCGCATTTTGTTCTCACAGTCAGACATTATAAATCATCGTCTAAATCTTGCGAAACTGGTTAGATGTTGCATGAGATCTGTTGAGAAAACAGTGGAGAATGTCAGGGAGTCGAAAATAAGTCCCTTTACAAGGCCGAAATTACTTCTTAAGAGAAGGCGCTTAAGTCAGTTTATTCGTTGAACTAAAGTTTATACCGCGCTTAGCAGGATGTTTATCCTTTGGAGGTCCGCAGACTTACTCCTGGTGCCGCTAAGAAGGAAGTTATTCTTGTTGAAAACTGCCACCGCACTGCATTTAATTTCCTCTGGGGGTATCTTGTTCGCCCACTCTCTTGGAGCCCAACAGGTGTCTCCTCAGTCTCTACGCTTCAGTTGTTCGTTCTACTACCTCTCTCAAACAGCGCAAGGCAAGTGAGATCTAGCATAAACAGTTCGTCATTGGGTATACCCAAGCAAACTCTACAGGTCTCCCTCCCCGAAACTCGGCCGTCTCCAAGTGACTGTGGCGTTGCGGTCCGGCCCACCCAACCACGAGGGGGGAAACCGGTGGTGATTGCAATCACCGACAGGTGATGACATAATCTAGCCGACTGTTAAGGGTTCCCCCGCGCTTGATCAACCGTCCAGTCGGCACGGCTGTCAGAAGTAAGTGGCAGGCAAAATTGAAACCGGGGTATCACCCTGGCGACTGGAGTGCGCTGTGGTAACTGGCGGTGTAAACAAGCCAGTCAGCGGGGTGCCCCGTGGTTTATCGCCTAACCGTGTATACAGTGCGCCCAAAACTGGGTCTTTAGGCTCAGGGCGAAATGTGCTCTGCAAGATCCGATCATGCGGTCCTACCGCCAGCGTCCTCCTTGGTGGCCCGTTTCATTTTGTTTACAATTTCGTAATTGTTGTGGCAAATGTTATTTCTGAAACCAACAGGCATAATCGTCGTCCTTATCCTACATTTTTCCCAACTGGACTTTAGCCTGTAGTTATATGTGACATCCGAACCCCCATTAACGGAGGCACATTTTTTAGAGCTTTCTGTCTGCGCAAAGTAAAACAGACTTTTGAATTCTCCGACTCTAAAGGAAAAGTTAAAGATAGCTACAGGGACAGTTTGTGCAAATTTCAATGGCAGGCCTGTGAAGAAATATAAATTCACAGAGTCGGCGAACCTTTATTGCCCGATTTCCTACGCCCGAGTGATCGTGGTTAAACATGTCGTTTTGGAGTATCAATCAATATTCTTTTGTTGGCTGTATGAAGAGGGCTGGGCTAGATCGCAGTTGGTAGCCAGGACCCGTATTAGAGGTAGCGGGGAGTTTGTTTGTTGGGGCTATTTTGTGGAGCTCCATAATCACATCTGACCCATTTGGCTTCCGTTTTACGTCTGAAGTTAGGATTAGGGTACCGGTTGATGGTTTCCGATTTTCGGGTTAGGGTTATGCCTTTAGGCTTAGGTTTTCGGGTTACGGTTAGGGTTTGAGAGTACGATTAGGATTCAGTATTACGGTTAGGTCTTTCAGTTACGGCTATGTCTAAGGGCTACGGTTGCGTTTACGAGTTCGGTTAGGGTTTGGGGATATAGTTAGGGCTAACAGTTAACGTTTAGGGTTGAGGTTAAAGTTAGGGTTAGGGTTAAGGCTAGGATAAGGGTTAAGGTTGCCGTCCGCCTGCCCATTCCTGGCTACCAACTGCGATCTAGCCGAGGGCTGTTGTAGTCTGACTCAAGTTAGAGATCGAATTGACCACAAGATCGTCACTGGCAACATACCTCCTATGGTGTCCGCGAATTAATACCAACCAGAACAGTTCGCCTGGAAGAAAATGAAAGGATATTTGAGCGTTAGTCGGAATAACCATTTCACAGACTTTGTAATTAGGCCGATAGAAGGACAAGCGCATACATGTACAGTTAGAAATCATTTTACAGGTTCTCCAGATTTCATTTCCTAGCGGAAAGGGATCGTTTCTTAACGTGAACATTGAAAACCGATACAACAAAATCGCTGAGAGTTTGAAAATGCCCCCCGTCTTCACGTTTACCTTGAGTTACCGTGTCCCATGAAAACTTCATTTTGGGCCTGGCACATTCAAAATGCATATCCTCGTACCTTTAATTCCGCATCAAGTCAAAACTGTCACTTCGAAAAGACATGCATAATATTGGTATTCTCTGCTTCTTGATAATTTAGAATGAATATAAGAAACGTTGCTGTTTTTATGAATTTATCTTTAACATATTATACCGAACTTTGTAACATGCGAAAATCGTTTTTGTTGTGTTACAAGAAGACTTCTGAATGTAGGAAACGGATATATGTACCCTTATCCTAACTCTTCCTACAGACTACCCTCTCGGCAAATTAAAACAATAGTTCATTGCAAATACGACTTTTGCCTCTTATATCTTTAGAAACATTACATACCTATCCTAAAAAGCTCCTATCACCGCCATTTCCATGTTAAAGGTGACCTTGCGCCATAGTTCGTGGGACACACGTATCTTTCTGTCTAAATCTGTTCTCTATGAATCTGGAATCAAGCTGTGTTCTCGAAAGAGAGGCAGACTTCCATCCAACACTCTCCATCAGGTTTACGAAGTAAGCTTTTAGCGAGTTAGTATATGGCCTGCACTGAAATTAACATAAAGAGACAGGCAAAAATCTAAGCAAAAATTCAAGATAGCGTATCAGCTGTATCATGAAACTGATTAATTTCATTAAAGTTGAAGTCCAATTTACCTTAGTCGGGTTTCCCACTAACAACAACGAAAAACGTAATCGCAAATGCAAGTCAGACGAAGCAGTTGGGAGAAAGAAGACGCGACCGCTCAAAATATGCTATCGCTGATGATGGGTCTGAGTGTGAATTCGGGACGATATGTGGATATAATTTTGGCCCCAGAGACCTGTGATCGTACTTCTAAAATTAAGGTTTTCCCACTACCGACAACCAAACGAATAGCTTTTGTGCAATCGTAAATGCAAGTTAGATGAAGCAGTTTGGAGAGAATTGAGACACGAACCCTCAAAAAAGCGCAATCGTTGATGATGAGTCCGAGTGTGAATTCGAAACGTTATGCGGATATAACTCTGGCCCCAGCGACCCCTGCTCCTACTTCTCAAGTTACGGTCCCTTTTGAGGCTATGGTTTTGCGCATGCGTCCGTCGTATTGGATTGGGCCAGAATTTAACTAAGCGCAGATCAATTTTTATTACCTCAAAAACTGCCCTCAAACATGACCGGACGTAGGTTGCAACCCACGACAGGTGACTCTAAAAGATAATCTCATTAGGCGCAGATAGATACACAGACTCGTCTCGTCGAGCCTGTCTGCTTTGGCCACATCTCATTATAGACGTGGAAGGCGGTAGGCGGTTCACTGCGGACTGTAAAGACGACTCCAGGGGGTTTTCCCGACACTGATAGGTGCTACTCCTGCGACGGCATGGCCAGCTGCAGACTCAGGAAACATCGAAGCGGGGTCGGGGGGTGGCAAGGGCTACACTAGTCTTCTGTCAGCACAGCTCTGTTAATTTCCCTCTCCCTCCCGCCTCGACGACGCTAAGCTAAGTCACCGCCCTCCCCCCCTCCTCTCCCCGGCTCCCCACTTGCCCTGCGCGACATTTGAGCACATCGGTCATGAGACGTTACTCATTAGTCTGCCGGCCATTCGCGTGGCCAGGCAACACAACGCACAGACCTAGGGGCCGGAGAGAGGGGGGATTAGCGGTAGGGCTGAGGCGCAACGGCTAGATAGGAGGGGGGAAGAGGGGTAGCGGGAGCCACATAGATCCGAAAGGACCGCTAATATGGGCCAGTAGACGACGTCTGGCGGGCGCTCGTCCCTCCCCCTTTCCTGCAGCCAATGCGGAAAACTGGAGGAATTTTGTGGGGATCTCCGTGATCGTCCAGATAGCGGCACCGGTTTAATTCTATGTTGGGAGGAATTTCGACGGAACTCTCTTAGACGCATCGGTGGGCTTGCGTTTTTGTTGTGATTGAATGGTAACAAATTAGTCATAGAGATCAAAGATGGTTGGGCCGGCCCAGATGAAGAGGGGGGCTGAGTGCGGAGGAATGCATTTAACCGGCACACTGCTTTGTCAGTCAGTTGGCTTAGACATTTTTGTGAAATCCAAGAAGATACAACAAATGCACTTCACCAATTCCGGTCTCTACTTGGAGCTGGTGTTCGGGGAACCCATCGCTTGTTCCAGGAAACCTGGTCAACTGGGTTGAGATGGCAGCAATTGATTGCCCCTGGCATGTTAAGATAAATGAAGTTTGGGAGTAGAGACGAGACAGTTAGAGGTCCGAGTTAAACTTGCGAACGGTAAAATTGCTTTCTGTCGCTGATCCTTAACTCGTAGTTCACTTGACATCAGTAAGTTCGTACTTTGCTAGAGATTTGGCTAAAATAAAGCAGACAGTAAATTCGAGTGTTCTGTCCGAGTTTTAATACTCAGCCGTGTACATGTGACGCCAGCCCTTCGAATGCAAGTTACTCATAAGGGTAGAGGACAAATGCGGCCTTTTCGTGTTCAGGCAGCCGCAGCGAGAGTGGAGACCTAAGAAAGTCTGCTCTGAGATGCTTCAAAATGAAACCATCTGGGGCGCTTTAAAGGGATCGCACTTTCGAGTAGGCAAGTAGTCCAAGGACTGGCGCCTCTGGAAGGTGGTAGTGAAGAAGCTACAGGTGAAGACTCTAGTGACCGAAATAGTTTGGTCGAAATCTACAAACTCGCCGTGAATATTGATATTCCTAATTTTAACTAATTCAGAACCTTGAGTAGATCTATAGCACGCACGCGTATTCTTACCTGGAATCCTTCCGGAGTAAACGTACTTGAAGACTTACAGCAAGTGGGCTAACTCATGAAATCTCAACAGAAATTACGAAATGCGTTTCCGTTTCGAAGAGATTAATTAAGTAGTGTTGTAAAGCCAATCATCATGCAGCATAATTCTATAATTATTCAGTTACCCCACCACGCCGACTTTCGAACAAACTTCTTTTTGGCTGCATCTAAAAACCAAACTCGTTAAAATGACTGCTTAAGTAGCATGCATTTTTTTCATTGATTTTCAATGCCCTTAAAGATTCAATTATATTTCTTGCAATCAGGTTGGCTTACAATTATTCTAAGATAAAGATTTTCAAGATGGATAGCGGACGTCTTTTTTATATCTGGAAGGATTTGTTTGAGCAGTCTATTTCGTGCGAGCGCTTCAGACTGTATTGACTACCACTCTGTTAGTTTATCACGGACATTAGTTAATCAGATGCCTTTCTCAGGTTGGTTGTTTTGGCAAATTTCGAATAATTTATTCTTGACCTAACTCAGTGAGATTTGAACCCACGACATCAAGGAGAAGGTTTGAGTATGTCCAAAGCTCCAGCCAATCGAGCCACGAGGCCCCATTGGGAGCCATGAATTTAATATATTTGGGTCAAAATACATCATTTGAAATTCTCCAAACCACCTATTAATGATGTGAACCTGTTTCTCCTCTGATGGATTCTGGATTTATTACCTAGGAAATCCTGCTTGGACAATCGGCTTACTGTATCAGATTTGGTGGACTACATAAGTTGTAGTAGACTAGGTGGGTAAGTTGATCCAACTGTCATTAATATCGCGGCTCCCGTTGGGGTCTCATAGCTCACATGGCTAGAGCTTTGGCTATGCTGGCGTGGGTTCGACTCCCACCGAGTTCGCCGAGGTTTTTAAAATGGGGGCAAGAAGAATTTTCTCCGCATTCTACGATGACAAACGAGTTGACCGAAGTGTACAGTTCATAAATATTTATTGTAGTTTTCGTCAAAAATAGCCACATCGTGACTACCCCCCGGGGGGTTTACGGTCTCCCCTAAGCTCGCTTTGGCAGGTGTTAACTGCCACCTTGCATTCTTCCACTCGCTGCTTGCATTTACGGCGAGCGGGCAAAGGAAGTCGTCCAGACGCTTGGGCGACTTGTGATTGGTCAGCGACTGAGCAGAGTTTGTCACACCGAGATGCCGGGGGAGGGAGGGGAGAGGAAGCACTCAAATCACTCCCCCCCCCCCCCAGTTATTGGTTAGCTGGGTTGAGCAGCTGTCCAAGCGCAGGAGCCTTTGCCATCTGCCCTGGGCAGTTACTTTGCCCTTCAGACTGTTTGTGTGTTTCCATATGTGCGTCTGAGGGCGCGGCAACATCAACAATAATTATGACCCAGCAAAAGCTGGAGCTGGTAGCAGATCTTGACAGGAGCGAACGCATATTAGTCAGCACAGAGGGCTCTAGGGCTGGCAGTCATTAAACATGAATTAGACTTATGAGCTCCAGCTGACACGTCCGTGCAGTGTCCATATCGATGTCCTTGAGATATTCACTAACTGGCCACTCTTGAATAGTGTCAACGGCGAGTAACTGGTAGTCGGACCCGGGACATAGTTCTTCAGGTGAATGAGTGTGCAGAGTTGTTTCGAGGACGAAACAAACCTCCTTCCTGCCCCTAAGAATGAAAAAGCGGCTTTTGCTATTTGCATATTTAAGTTGGGAATCATGAATACTTCCACCCGTCTGTCCTGCTGTTGGTATATGACAATGAGGTCCATACTCCCAACAGTCGCTGAAGTGATAGAAACGCGATTGTTGAGTGCGTATGGAAGTTAAGGTATATGGCGCTTAATGCCTGAACCCACTGAGAGCTACCACGGTTTTTCAGATGAGGTGTGAAATGTCGATCGCATAATGGGATGCGAGCACAATAATTTACCCTGATCGAAACTAAGTACAATGTCCGCTTACATCCCTTCCACAAGTACCTAAGTCAGGCAAAATCTGAGTCTAAGACAATTAAGTCTCAACTTAAACGTCCATTTACGAAAGCAGGATCGGCATGTTAATTTGCAGTTGACAACGTGCAGAATAGTCGAAGCCTGATACTGATACAGCTGGACCAATACGACCAGCCCGAAATAGTCGACTGTTGACTGGTGACAGGGTGTAAAATAATTTTTCACTGGAAGAATTTGGCAAAAACAAAAGCCGTGAAAAGACTAGACATTCAGAAGGAGTAAGGATGGAGACAGTTGATCAGTATGCGGAAAATGCTTCGCCAACTGCCCCTTGGTGACTAATCTAGAGCTCTTGAAGGTAGTCGCTTAGCCACCGGTGAGGATGCAAAACTACTCATCAAAAAAGGGAGACTTAGAGGTGGTCGTAATCAGCCCACCGTGCACAACCCCAGGTTCGGATATTTTCTAATTCTCTGTATCATTACTGTTTGCCATACGACTGTCTGCGGGGGCACTAGACTGAATGCCAAGGTGTAAGGGGACAAGTATGTTCCGCAAACCGATCTAACGCCTCCATCGTTACCTCTTCCAAATCCCCACCCCTTCATAGCTTTGGTTTTTTTTTTATCAAATTCTTCCATTAAGAATATTATTTCAAACTCTGTCTCCAAGCCAGTAACTTGGTGGATGAACGTCCTCCTGCGATAGTGAATATTTCCCATCCTAATGGACTGGGTGACGAGTAGTGGCTCAGCGGTAGAGAGTTGAACTGGAAGCTCGCCGAACAAAGAGTCGGGATTCGGATTCCAAGTTATTCGGGCATGGGGTTGAGCACATCTGGGTAGCGACAGGCAATATGCCAGAAAGGACTACATAAGCCTTCCTAGTCCTTATCGGCAGGGTTTAGCATCACTGCTGGTTGTCGTGCGACTGTTTGTAGGAGCCCAAGGCTGATCTCCGGTACGAAATGGGACAGATTTTTCGGCAAGCTGTTCGGTGGACGATCCCACACAAGTTAAAAGTATAATTTAATGACGTCATTAATTACCGTGACAACAAATTCGGGTATCAGGCATTAGTTAACTTTATTATAAAGTTTTTGAAAATTTAAAAGAGACCAAGACAATGAGCATTCAATCAATTCGTTTGGTCCACGTTCGGCGCGCTTTAAATTCACGACCAAATGTACCTTTTCCTTCGTTACTCTAAAGAAGTCTTCTGGATGTGTGATCTGAAGTGCATTCTGAAAGTAATTTATTTCAGAATTCCAATAAGACAGAATTTAACTGACTTTCTTCCGGCTGCCGGATTTTTCAATAATTACAAACACATTGTAACAGACCGTCCTTGCTGGGGTACGTGGTCAAGGCACCATAAAATATGCATTAACAGTTACTTCTTCCAGGTCTTGGACTAGAGGTCACACTCAAATCATTGTTCAACACGAAATCTGGTTCGAACAATCCTTCTCTTCAAAAAACCCCCGTTTTGTCAAATTCGCCCAGTCATGGCATGCAAAGGTCTTGCTGTGACGGCAGTTAACCACAACGCTCTGAAAAAAATGAAAAGCGTGCGGCTAAATTCAGTTTAAAATTTTATTTTTGCAGATATCTTGCTACTTCTTGTGAATCCTCTTAATCTTCCCTTCATCTTGACTCATATGGTTCAGGCCTTTTTTCCGCTAACCACCTCTCTTTCGCAGGTATTTTGCGGGCAGTTCCCAAAATTTCAACATCCTTTTTCGGAATCCAGTCTGCGAACCTCACACGCAAACTTGTCTGGAAAGACATTGTATCCCGCAATATATCGAGCAAGTTTTTGATCCTCGAATGAACAGTTCTGCTCCGTCATAACGTTTTTATTTAGTGTTCTGATAAGGAGAGCACCAATAAATGCGTGGTGGACCGACTGTAGTAGTTCAACTGAAGGATAAAACTTGCAGTAATTTTATACAGCAAGATAATTCACCTCCCTCGTGGCCAAAAATTCATGCAGAAACTTCAGATGTGATTGAGGAGAATAATAAGTGAATGCAGAAGTAAATTGCTTGGCGCAAGTAAGAGAACTCTCGTTGCGGTTTCACCTCTACCGCCAATGATTATTTCTTTCCAATGTGCACTAGTGGACATACAGTGAGTGACCGATCTCATGAAATGTTGGCTGAGAGTCTGAAATGCGCCTTCGATTGGGAAGGAGTACCTAGGCGTTGTTGTAATACTGATTGTCTTGTGGCATAATCTTATAACATTTCGCACTCGGCAGGATGTCAGCTTTAAAATACACTTCCTTTTAATCGCCTGAAGAAACCCCACGCGGTAAAAAATGACCACTTAAGTGGCATGCATTTTTCCCATTGATTTTCGATGGCCTTGCAAACTGGCTACTCACCGATTTGAGTGTTCTGTGTTTTGGCGCACGAAGGCCACGAGTTACATTTCGCGACCAGCGTCCGAATACTGGCCATGCGAAGTGACGTCGGCAAGGAAGTACAGATAATTGTAATGACCATCGCCGAAGGTAGTCAGTTGAGTGTGGTCTCGTTTTAGCAAGGATTATTAAGGATGGAAATCTTTATGATGAGATGAGATAATGCGGATATTCTCTGGGTGTACTTTGATTTGTGATAAATTGTCTGGACGCACGCAAATGGCAGTAATTTCACAATATTTACAACCTGCCAAATTCTGAGCGTCCACACAGTTTCCAAGGCTGTGCACATGTCCATTGCTCTGGATAACGAAGGGGCTTAGGAAGCAAATCAATACCTTCCGGTGAACGGTGTCGTCCTTCGAAATTGGAATACAGTTGGGAACACGACTTCCTACTACCCCCAGTATACTCCAAAGGGCTATGACTTTTTGACGATTGTTAGTTGTGAATTCATCAGACCCACTTGAACCAATAAGGCCAGCCGGTTCTGGCACATTATCGATACCCACGCTGCTAGTCATGAGTATACATTTTTGGAGTTCTTTCGTTGCGAGGACTTCCTGAATTCACATATGTTGCACCAAAGCAAATTAGGCAATTTATGCTCTGACAACTCTATTCAGCTGCTTCTGTGCGCTTCCTCATGTGGCAAAGGATCACCCTGTCTGTTCCAAAAAACTACGTGCCAAATTTCACATTATTGAGTGGCACCCGGTGATGATTTGTCCCAACAAACTCCCTTCCCATCCCATTCCAAAAACCACCTAGAATGTAATTTTTGCTTTTTTGGGATTTTCAAATTAGGTGAGAGACTTGAAATTTATCCAGAAGCGCCCACACATACGGACCCATGGTCGAATTTAAAACACAGGTAATGAGCAAGCCGCCAATAAATTACAAGAAATGCCGACAAGTGACACTTACAGTTCTGCATTCTCTTCCTTGTGAGTGCGAGCAACACGTCCTTCACTATGGTCCAACCCATCCGTTCGGTCGCCTCTTAAAGAAGTTTACGAAACACTTGCATGTCATGAAGGTGCATCTACAGGGTTCAATGATTGTAAGACAGGGCAATTCACGGTAATTCCAGTCCATAAACTAGAAATCCTGTAGGGATGCATCTAGCTTGGTAACACTTCATTAACACCCAGTTTATTCATATTGGCCCATATATCTGAACCCAGAATATTACAACCTTTATTTGGCTAGTCCATGAACACTCCCTGGACGCTATTTTCCCTCACCCAACTGGCATTCATGAGGACTGAGATTTGGAAGGCAACCAAGGGAAAACGGAATTCAGCGAGCATCAGTTCACTCTATTCTGACTTCTCTCTACTTGGCCTATAAGTAATTCCTCTTTTGTTCCTATGGCCCCCTCTACATCCCAACTTCTCTGGACAGATTTGCTTTCCGGATTTTTCCACCTGTTTGGATTTTTTCTCCTGTATCTGAATCACCGACATACTTGCCAAACGAAGGACATTCAGTTCACGTCTTATATTTTGTTGTTTGGGACTTATTCGTAGGCCACAATTTGCCTTCATAACATGACCCTCCCTATCATACTTTCACTCACCAGCATCTTGCGACTAGAATCCCTAAGAAATTTTCCATTTCGAACCCTTTTACGCTTACCGGAAGAAGTAAATGAAACACTGCCTTTGCTGGGACACGAACATGCGACTGTAAATTTTGTGCGTTTTTCCCTAATCAAGTGATTTTCGATGGCAAGGCCTTTAAGAAATTTGGGACGATTAGGATCAAACAATCGGCATTTAGCTGCTCTCAAATATTTGTAGTTATAAGTTATGATGTGCTGATACACCACGTCCGAGTAAATGGCTTAGCGATTCCCATTTGACAGGAACCAGTGGCAGTTTTTCAAATGTTAAACTATGCATTTAACCCAGGGAAAAATAGATTCCTATTTCCATGACTGACACCTCAGTGAGTCACTCACAATGAGACCTCTGTTTTCTCCATCAATGCACCCGAAACAAATTGTCTGTTTAGAAGCGTTCTCTGTCTAATCCTATGGCCATGAGTATTGATCTCTACTTCGAAGCCGTTAACATCGTCTACTGATCAGACGGCAAACGTTGATGCAATGAGCCATAGAGAATCTTTAAAAGAGGGCACATTAAATGCCTTCCCACATAATCACTTACAAGGAATTTGTCTACCCAGGAGATAAAAAATTACTTCGTCCTCACCTAAAAACAGAATTTCTACCCATTACGTGGACATACCTTGTGAGACGGGGTCAAAAAGGCAGGAATGAATCCACAAAATAACTTAAATAAGCTCTTTTGTTAACCTTAGGTAACAAGCGACTGAATACATTCCGCACAGATCCCGATCGTCCCGTAACATGTAAGACGATAGAAATGAATTCTGCTGTTCAATACTGCACGCTAGTCCAGTACCAACAACTTGCTGTTAATAAAACTGCACGAAGATGTGAACATAATTTTACTGGGATTGAACTAATCCGAACGGATAGGGCCGGAGAGATGTGCGCCAAAAGTGTCGGTAAACGGCTGTCCATAGAACCCCAAAGTTGAGGGGGTGGTGGGTCTGCTCTCAACCCCCCCACTCCAAGGCACATGGGGGAGGTAGGTGCAGAGGTCAGCAAACCTGATCTGCACCCACCCTCAATTCCGCACTTCTTCCCTGTCCCCCCCCCCCCACTCCAGCATCCCACTTCCACCCAATTGTGAATTAACTTTATGAATGCCCAACGATCACAGTACCCGGGGTAGACACCAAGACAGGGCAATAATAATCTACACGTGTTCCAGTTGTTGACTGTTTACGGCATAAACCTGACTGCCGTTGATCTCAAAATGACGTTTTGATGGTCATTCTCAAGTACTGCACAGACTGGGACTTGCGTCCGGGATCCACCATCCACTGCCCGGGAGTAGTAAGGTGGGGGAGGCTGAACGGTGGAAGCGTAAACAATCACGGAACGGGGTCGGGTTGGACGTTGAGCCGTGGCGGGTCACACCGCCAACAGTCGGCACTAACAGCCTGTTGATCTGTCGTCGCACTCTGGTTGGCTGGAGCTGCATATTGCGCGCGGTCCTTCACGCGCCTCCCAACGGGGCTAAAACCGATGCGTAACTGCCGCTGAAAGCGGAAGAATTGCTTGCATTCTGGGAGCCAGGGGTATTCTGGGCCTACGTGGAGGTTTGGAGTTAATGTCGGATGATTAAGAGCGCGGGGTTTGTATTTTAACTAAACGGTGACGTCCAAATTTCGACCTCAAGCCCCTGACAAATTTCCTTCACAGGTGTTCAGAGGGGGAATTTTGTGTCGGGGTTTGACTTGTGACCTCTGGAACTTGGGAAGCAATTGTCTGTCTTTACTTTACTTTGTTTGACGCACCAAAAGCCTGGACCAGGCAATCAGTTTGAAAATACGCTCCAGCACTTAGGATTCAAGCGGGGTTCCATATGTGTAGCCGACATTTTCGTCGAGCAGCAGTTTGGCCTTCTCTAAACAAGTATCGACAAACACTCAGTGTGATTACATCGGAGTACCTCCCGTCAGGAGGTGAGTCTGCGCTCTGGGCTAACAAGCTAGCGGACCGAGATGGCATACCGTTCTAACTGTTGAGTAGTCACTCCAACGCCCGGAACCACAGGTTTCACCACGCAGCATGCGACCGGCGTTGTCAAGTTTGACATAACCGACACATTCACATATTGGGGGCAACTGGTACAAGTGAGCAGCATGCTAGCCGATATTCTTCGATTAACTGGCAGCTGCGTAAATTCGTATCTTCGATCGTTTTCCAAAAGACTGACACCTACTCCTATTCTGCCGGTCTATCATTTAAAGATTAGAAAATAACCAACCAAGAGCGCTTTTCTGTTTTTTTTGACAATTACTGTATATAAGTCAGCACTTATTGGCAGTGTCAGAGTGAAGATTGTCTCACATGATCAGACGGACATGAGAAGCCACGAATTGCAAGCATTTAACAGAGCTAAAATCTGAGTGGCTTTACAAAGAAATATAACGACTCATTTAGCTCTCGGCTCGAAATCAAGAACAGACTGATACGTGACAGCTGCCTGAGATTTGCAGTCCAACGATTCTTCGTTATGATCGCCCAGTTATAGGCTTCTTTGGCCCAGAACAGCTGTCACACTAGGAAAGCGCAAATACAGATACATTTCCAGTCAGAGCGCTGTATCATTGTCGTTTCCGCAAGCTAGCAGCATGCAGTCACTTAAGGAATAATTTTAGAGGAGGTATTTGTCACAAGATAATCTCTCCACGCCCCTCGTTTTGGTCAAACGAACCGGTATTAACAGATCTGCACGAGCGGTCATAGTCAAATAAATAGACCTTCACTTCTACTTCGGTGTGACCATATCCATATCTTCATTGTCTCATAACCTGTCAAAGTCAAACTCCTGAAAAGACTGTCTTCCGCCATCTGAGCTTGTTTGTTTCGGGAAGTCAGCAGGTCGTTGCGCGTCCATCTCTATGAAAAGGAAATAGACAACCTCAATGTCAGACTATGCCAGGTGGGAAAATAAGGATGAACTTTGGTTCAATGAAGGACTTATGATCCATCTGACAGACCCTATCTTCTCACCATCTGAAACGTCTGCGTGTAGTTCTGTTTATAAATTCCTGTCGGGACAATGACTGGCTGATTGATTGTATTAAAATATCAACAATACTATATGTTTATATTGTAGAATACGCCAGTAATCTAAACAGTGGCAGCTTACAGACAAAAACATTGAAAACTGGAATGGTCGTTTCTGGCAGAGCGTCCGATCAAAGATCCGTGTTCGAATCTAAGATACTTTCAACCTGGAGTTGGGTATGATTAACTCATTAAGGCTAATAGGCCATAAATGGTCATTCCAGTCCCCTTTGTCTGCTGAGAGAGGTACCGACAAATGCAAGCAAATCTAGAATGCATATACCACGTTCATCATTCTCCAAAAAAGACGAGGAGGTAGTGAGGGCGAGTTCTCTGGGCAAATTATGTTTGTACGGACGTTTCGAAAACTTCCTCCTTCCGTCATCAGAACAGTGCAGTGTCAGTTTCTGCCGTTTATGTGGATGGGTTAGAATGGAGTACAGAAAGTCGATTAAATGAAATTCTACTCCCAGCGATCGTGTCTTATCCTTCTCGAATGCTGCTTTTGTTGATATGTGACACACATTAGACCCAATTCTATGAACTCGGAGAAATACACGGTCAGAAGTTGTACTGATCATCTATGCACACATTTTAAATAACTTTAACCTGTATAAATATGCTCGCACATGCCTGCAAATGATGCCATCCTCTGTTTATTTGGGGGAGGGAGAAAGGCCCTCATGGTTCCTAATTCCTTCTCCATGAATGCAAACTCAGTTGACATATACATACAGGGTAAAAGTTAAACAAGAGCTGGCCAAAACTGACAAAAAGCTCACTGCAACTCGATGCGAATCTAGAGACGGTCTTAAAGTTAGATGGGATTTACAGTGGATAAGACGGACTGCGGTGTTGCTCGGACAGTATGATTAGGTATGTCAGACTAGAATACAACGACTGAACTCTTTTAGTGGTAAGTTCACGCGAATTTATCTTCGACCGACCCATTCGAAGTCTACGGATGTAAAGTGACCTGGGGCAAGGAGCATGCAACGGCAGTTATTTTCGTCTCCTCGCGAGGGAGTATTAAGGCGGAGGATGCCACGTTCATTCGCGTGCTTGTACTTCAGATGCAGTAAATCTTCTCAATAGATGTTCACTCGACCTGTTCCTCTTGCCTAATTCTGATTTTGAAGCAATCCTTTGCTGACGAATAAGTTTACATAGCAGGCCCTTCATACTCAAGATAGGTAGTTGATATGCACCGATATGTTCCGACTACTCTCAAAGCCACAGTAACCTTATAATCTGACACGGTATGTCGACGGACGAGTGGCTTCAGCTGGCTTGACATGATTTCAGGAAGAATTATGGCGTTCATTACTTGCCTAGCAACGCGACCACCCGCAAAAAGTCCAGCTAGAGCGATAGACAAAATGGCGCGCTCACATTCTCCCCTGAAATAAGGAAAGGTTGCTGAATGCCGTTCTCACGTTATAAGGACCAGGCTTTTGATGTGGTAAATATAGTAAAGCAAAGACTGACAATTGCTTCCCAAGTCCCAGAGGTCACAAGTGAAACCCCGACGTAAAATTTCCCTTTGAACACTTGTGAAGGAAATTTTTCTGGGGTTCGAGGTCAAAACTTGGACCTAACCGTTTAATTAAAATACAAACCCTGAGCTCTAAATCATGCGACATTAACTCCAAACTTCACCTAGGTCCAGAATGCCCCTGGCTCCTAGAATGCAAGCAATTCTTCCGCTTGCAGCGACAGTCCTTGCAGTTACGTGGTCAGTTTTGGCTCAGTTGGTGGGCGCGTGAAGGACCGCGCGCAATATGCAGCTCCAGCCAATCAGAGTGCGACGTCAGATCAACAGGCTGTTAGTGCCGACTGTTGGCGGTGTGACCCGTTAGGGCTCAGCGGCCAACCCGACCCCGTTCCGTGATTGTTTACGCTTCCTCCGTTCACCCTCCCCTCAGCTCCCCCCCACCACCACCGGAAAGTGGATGGCGGATCCTGGACGCAGGTCCCAGTCTGTGCAGTACTTGAGAATGAACATCAAAACGTCATTTTGGGATCAACGGCAGTCAGGTTTATGCCGTAAACAGTCAACAACTGGAACACGTGTAGATTATTATTGCCCTGTCTTGGTGTCTACCCCGGGTACTGTGATCGTTGGGCATTCATAAAGTTAATTCACAATTGGGTGGAAGTGGGATGCTGGAGTGGGGGGGGGGGACAGGGAAGAAGTGCGGAATTGAGGGTGGATGCAGATCAGGTTTGCTGACCTCTTCACCTACCTCCCCTCATGTGCCTTGGAGTGGGGGAGGGGGGAGCGGGAGTTGAAAGCAGACCCACCACCCCCGCAATGTTGGGGTTCTGCGTGCAGCCGTTTACGGAAACTTCGGTGCACATCTCTCTGGTCCTATCTGTTTGGATTTTATTTCTCGTCCAGCCTCGAATTTCAATGGATAATTGTCGAGACATTGCTCCGAATAGGAATAATTGATAACGTTCGATAGCTGACTAATGACAAATGATAATTATGTCAGCCCATTTCTTTGGTATTAAATGTTCGCGCTATTCAATTCGAGTTGGTCCACTCCTTGTATTAAAACTATTTATGGGCCTCTAGACTTTTTATGTCAGCGGATTATGGCTACTGGTACGGTGCCGAGCGGCAAAAGCATTTCCATCGTCGAACATCATACCATACGACTAGGATCTGTATGGTATATATTCGAATCTCAACAACCCACGGTTAACAGGTTTGCGCATGGCCACCAACTCATTTCATTGACTCAAACTTGGTATTTTTGGTGAGTCTTGCAGCTACAATGGCACGTTGAAAAATGCCCTTAAGCGATAACATATCAACCCGTAGACTCGCAAAGACCTCGCCCTTGAGGAGAGAAGTTAAGAATGGTACTGCCATCTACGACGCCAATCGGATCGTCACTGCCAAAGCCGAACGCGAGGCTCGCAACTCATAGGTGCCTCGCCTCCTCAGTGCCAACCATCAGCCGCATCCAACATGCCACTGCTGCCCATGCGTATTTCGCTCACGAATCGGTCCCGTTGGACACCTTCGGACCCAATGCGCCACCAAACCGACAACGTCTAACTCCTCCCCCACCCTCGTCCCTCCCACGAACCCCCGCCGACCACCCGCACCACGGCCACGATTCGCCCAGCCCCATCTCTGCATCGATCACAGCGTCCAGCATCACCACCGCCACGACTTCACGCGCTCTCCCCGCCGATGGAATGACTCTGATGTCCCATCATCTACTACCATCATCACCGACATTCCACACTCCAACGATGCGGACTCGGTTCGTGTCTGTCCCCATTGCGATCACACATTCACCTCACACATCGGCCTGGTCGGCCAGTTGCGAGTACATCGTACGGACACTGGCAAACCAGTGTCCGGAGAGCCAGTCTACATGCATAATACCCGCCTCAACTGCCGTCAGTGCCTCCGTACAATCACTTGCCACGTGGGCTTATTAGGCCACATGCGGATTCACGAAAACATGCGGTTGACAACCGCCGACTACATCACACACACTCCCACCAACAACAGCATCACACAATAATACCCCCACTGTAAGCACTCGATTGCCACATCCCACGCAATTGGGAAGTGCGCTTTTCGGCTCCTATTCCATGCGGCTCCTCTGCTGCATGTGTGATCTGATTCTAAGACTAGTACGGTACGACAAGCGCCGTGGCTTAGAAGGCTGCCGATTGACGCCTCAACTCAGTTCACGCAGTTTGCGCAGTTGTGTGTTTGTGTGAGCGACGAACTGGAGGGCTGAGAGCAAGATTGTCACGGCTCCTTCCTAATGCGACCTGTCGCATTCTCGAACATGTGAGGAGTATGTGCCACTTGATGGGTAATGCCTTTCTATCGCTGAATGGCCAGTTAATGAGCCTTTGATGGATGATGGCCCATGCCAATGCAGGGCTGTATGTCACCCTTCTGGGGGCCAAGGTTTGTGAGCGTCTGCTATGCCATGATCAGCAAACTATGGCCCTCGCAGCCTGGTGTACGCGGGTAGCTCTCCGGTACCGGTCAGGTGGTAGATACGCTTGCGCTCCACCTGGGTATGCAGGTCGTGTACATGGCCACCGAGTCATCCACGTCCTTTCTGCCGTTCTTGCTGGTCAAAATCCTGGTCAAGTTATGGACCGGGAGAATGTGGAGTGGAGCGCCCAGGTGCGGGTTCGACGGCGCCATCCACCTGCGCCCACATCGCTTCCGATCTTCTTGGCTCTGTCTTGACACCGGCCTCAGGAGGGGAGGAGAGGGTGCGGTAGATGTTGCGCAAGTCTACTCTCGATATAAACTAATTCGCGCGCAAGTCGCCGCGCCTGCTGCATCTTGCTGTGGAGCACACGGTGAACTTCGTCGGATGCGACGTTGGGCGGTGTGTAACTGCTTAGTCTTTATGTAATTATATGGTAGGGGGCGCTCACCGATCGTTCATATCAATATGAAGTTTCGAACCCACTTGCATGGAATTGTTCGAGTTTGTGTTCACGTTGGCCACTTTCATGAAAATACACTTTCGCATAGCCCCGATCTCTTACTCATCTGTCAGGAACTCGTGTTGAGAACCCGTAACTGAAGTTTCATGCTGAAAATCATACAAGCAGAGTGCGCCCGATTCCTGTCAAAGTTTTCAACTTAGAGGCATGGTACCTGTACTTTCCTGTGCATAGAAGCATTAGGAAAAGTTGG
The DNA here is from genome assembly GCA_902702965.1 of Spirometra erinaceieuropaei. Taxonomy (NCBI): domain Eukaryota; kingdom Metazoa; phylum Platyhelminthes; class Cestoda; order Diphyllobothriidea; family Diphyllobothriidae; genus Spirometra; species Spirometra erinaceieuropaei. Next base: position 1,092,779 of record CACRXP010000049.1, on the reverse strand, counting down.
AGATCGTATTTCCTCTGACTCAGACACAATTCTCAACGAGTGTTGACTTTGAGAGATGTGAAGCATCCGGATACCAACTTCTTTTCCGAAAAAATAGTGTCCCTCCCTACAACGAACCACGCGAAAGTTGCACATGACCACCGCGAAGGTCAGACCAGAGTACGGCACGCACTCTTTGGACTGGTGCCCACAATAAATACCATACATATGGAGTGATTTTGCAGGCCTGGGCGCAGGTTCATGTCGCGGCGGTCACTTGCGTCCAATCATCGCGTCCGATAGTTGATCGATTAGGAAAGTAGAATTGCATCTGGACTAAGAAAAAGAGAAGGAGAGGGAGTGAATTTTACCCTTGGGGGCTCCGTCCACACGGCACTCATCGCATATTTCTCATCAAAGATAACGTAACGAGCTCTTAAACCACGACGGTGAACTGAAATCCGTGAGTTGCTAGCTTTCCAAATGATGGTCCTCTCAGGACAGATAGTAAGACAGCAACATCAGCATTTTACCATACCCAACAGGACAATCCTACTCACATAGGACCCGAGCATTCTCCTATCTTGTTTGTGTGAAATCCTGGTCCATTGTGCGCTGGCCACGCATGTAGATGGGGTGTTTGGCTTTGTCAGTTGCTACGTCTGATCCCGCCTTCGGTCTTCTTGACTCCGTTTTGGCATCCGGCCCAGGTGAATGAGGGAGGAGAAAGTGTGATAGATGCTGTGAAAGTCTGCTAACCCTAGGAACTAACTCATGTGTAATCCACCGTCCTCCCACCCGCTATACTGTCGCGCACACCGTGGACATGATCTTTACCGATGGCCGAACTGTAATGTCAATATGTTTAGTTTTTCAACAACGTCTGATGGTCCAGATCTAGTCGGAATCTGTGAACTAGTTTCTCGGCTATGATGTATAAAGACGGTACTTAATACAGCTCCAAGTATTTCAAAACAGCCAAATAGCCCGGCGTTTTGACATCAGTAAGCTCTATTTATTTAAACGGCTACAGCATTTTTGATGAGATTATGGGAGAAGAAAATCCCTTGAATGCATGGGTCAAACATTTCGCATCAACACTGATGGTGTTTTTTTCGGTTTTTTTCTCGCAATCACAAAATATTTTGAAATGAAAAAGCCCTGGATCGCGGATGAAGAGTGCGCTGATGGTAGTCAAGAAATTACGACAAGTTCGGGCTTACGAATAGCCAATAAGAAGCGGAACGTAAGATGAGAACGGAAGGTTAGTCCTTCGGCCACTGCTTTGCAGATTGGGCAGCATTCATTAAACTGTGGAAAAGGCGGTAATAATATGGGCGTTATTTAAGTCTCGGGAGGGCTGATGCGTCAGTAGAGAACCTCTCCTCTTTCGAGTGGATTTACCGTGAGATATAATTAGTGCTACTTCTCGAACCTTGAAGTGGCAAGCACAAGAAGATACAAACATGCCCTGTAAATGTCTTCAGGAGGTAACCGTTCAGATGAGTTGAGTCATGTCGAAGGACTTGTAGTTAACACCCACAAGGAAAGGTAACGCAGAACTGCCAGTTCCACTTGCAGACACTAATTGTAATTTATTGGCGCCTTGCTCATTGCTCGTGCTTTGTATTCCGACCAGGGGCTAGTATGTGTGCCTGGTTCAATGGGTGGTGTTTCTGGATAATTTATGAACGCTTTGTTTCACCTGAACGCCTTAGAAGAACAAAAATTTCATTCTAAGTGGTTTTTGGGATGAAATGAGGAGGGAGCGTATAGGAACAAATCACAACAAGGCAGCATGTAGTAATGCGAAATTTGTCAAGTTGTTTTTAGAATGATCCTTTGCCGCATGAGGAAGCACAGAGAAACAGCTGAATAGAGTCATCAGAGCATAAATGGCCCAGCCTGCTTCAGTGCAACACATGGCACTTCAGGGAAGACCTCACAACGAAAAAAATTCAAAACATTTTTATTGACAACGCGGACTTCGGTAGTGTGTCAGAACCGGCTGGGCCTATTGAGTCAAGTGAGTCTGTTGAGTTCACAACTGACAATCGTCAAAAAGTCATAGCCCTTTGGAGTACACTGGGGGTAGTAGGAAGTCATGTTCCCAACTGTATTCCAATTTCGCAGGATGACACCTTTCACCGGAAGGTATTAATTTGCTTCCTAAGCCCCTTCGTTATCCAGAGCAATGGACATGTGTACAGCCTTGGAAACTGTGTGGACGCTCAGAATTTGGCAGGTTGTAAATATTGCGAGATTACTGCCATTTGTGTGCGTCCAGCCAAGTTATCACAAATCAAAGCTCACTTAGAGAATATCCGCAGCATTTCATCTCATCATAAAGACTGCCGTCCTTAAAAATCCTGGCTGAAAAGAAATGGTATTCAACTGACCACCTTCAGTAGTGCTAATTATAATTATTTGTACTACCTTTCAAGTGTCACATCGCATGGCTAGTATTTGGACACTTTGTTCGTGACATAATTGCAGATTGTGAGGGTATAAATGTAACTCGTGGCCGTCTTAGGCCAAAACGCAAAAGACTCAATTCGATGAGCAGTCAGGGAAGAAGGAATGCGATTTTCTGAGATTCGTTAATTTCCGTATTTAACGTTAGCATTTTGTAGAGTTACTGTCCATCGGTCGTGGTCTGCCAAGTAATCAGCACAATCAGAAACACCTGAAGAATTAAATCAGCCCCTCATGTTTTCACAAAAAATGTCTTCCTTAAAATGAGATTATAACTAACTCACCACCTTCGGAAGACTTAGTGGCAACGATAGGGTGTAGGGCCCTCAAATGACGTGAACTAACCTGTGGACCGTGTCATCCGTTAAATGATGGTAGGGGGGGGGGAGTTTTACGGGTGGGGCGACACACAGGACGTTGAGCAAGAAGACACAGATAATAGATAAATTCCTGACAAAAGTCTTATCGTAGGCTGTCATTTGGCAAAGAAAGTTAGCGTGATAATTAACAAATTAAACAAAAGGCAATTTTCGAAAAGTAACGGACTTTGGATATACCGCTGCTGATATGTTAAGGAAGAGAATGAAATTTCAAACAATGGGAACGGTGAATAATAAGGGATGTTTGTAGTCACATTGAAATTTTGGGTACATTTTTGGGGTTGTCGTCTACTTGGTGGTCCAACACCTTATCGCTTTCGACTTAGTCAGATTCATATCTATACCGCCTGACAGGAACCCTTCCGCCTGGCCAATTTACCTTTATACCCATGTGAGGTGTGACGATGTAAGTATGGCTGGTCGAATTCGTAGGTCAAACGGAGAATGCTGCACATTACGACTTCTCATACAAGCAAGAATTAGCTGCTTTTATAGCCTTCAATTATTGTGGTGTAAAAGCGGAGATTGTACTCTTCAAACGGGCGCATCGAGCTGAATAATACCCTTAAACAATGTCCTGAAATTGGACCGGCATCGACTGCCAAGAACTGGGCGTTTGAATATGCCTTTAAATACATCGACGGTCAGGTATGGGGCTTACCAGAGTAATAGCCTAACCGGTCACCCAATACTGTCGTCGTTCCTCTGAATGAAACCGTTGCTAGTAGTTGCGCTGTTAGCTGCGGACGAGGGTTACATTGGATCGTATTCATGAACCAGACAGGTACAGGCTGCAATACTAGGGACCTTCTTGGAGCCCTGCCAAGGCGGACTTAAGGGACCTCTTAAGCTTCGAGTGCTTTTACCGTGAAGCGCGATAAGCCCTACCCTCTGAGGCCTGAAGTGGCACATTTGGAGAACAAGTGGCTACAAAAGGTGCTTCGCAAACGCCCTTAAGTGGCGACCGATCAGATGAGTTTTGTCATCATGAGAAGCAAGTGGTTCGCAATCGTGGCACGATATACCATTACTTGAGAGCACAGATGCTGGCTAAAAGCCCAGACACGTATTTTGTCGATATTCTGCCGCTGCATGACACAGCTTAGATGAATTCAGCTAATTGGTGGGTTCCCCAGCATTTGCTGCGTTTTTTTCTGGTAGATACTCCAGGTTTGGAATTGCGAATTTTTATTTCCTCGGAAAGTAATCATCAACTTGGAGTAGATAACTTCATTTGAGACTCATGGATTCAACTGCACACATAAAATTCCAGTACGAGCCTACGAGTGTCAAAGAGCATGATCGAATTCATTTTGGCAATTAATTTCTGGGGAAATTGAGGACTCACAGTTTCGAAACTGGACTATCTACCAGAAAGGCACATGGGAACCCTGGAGGACCCACCGATTAGCCAAACCCCCTCTAAACTGTGTCATTCGGGGGCAGAATATTGGTAAACACGTGCCTGGACTTTTAACTGGCGCCTGTGCCATCAAGTATGGTATATCGTGCTACTTCTGAATGTATTACTGACTGCCTGTTGGCAGTTTATAAATTTTACGCAGCTACTCCACTGTGGCTGCTGGACATCGGTCCAGATATTCATATCAGATTTCAGCCTTAGCCCAAGAGCCTCAAATAAACTGATTTACTTCAGCTTATTGGTTAATTTCTGGGGGAATTTTAAAGTCGCAATACATGTGGTTGGCACTCACAGGGGAGAAGACAGACTGGACAAATAAATACTATCCAAACCTGACTTGTAATCGGCGCAGCAGAGAATTGTCAGTCCTACTTCATTACTATTTTATTGACCCCTTGCTAACACTGTCCAATTTTGGGTATTCCGAAAATGGTTATGTATATATGTTTATTTGCCTTAATAGGCGACTGTGTACGAGTAATTTTTGAACCATTCACATAACTTTAAAATTTCCAGGACGTAAGTAACTAACTCATCTATGTTTTAAGTTCTACGGGGATGTTGCCTCGACAGAAATTATTGTAAAGTTGTTCTCAAGCGTGTGAAAGGTGTTAGGTAATTCCTTGGTGTACACTGAAGTATTCATTTGGCCGCTTTCCGGATCACAGTGAATCAATTCAACTGACGGCCCTGTTCTCCAGACGTCCCGATCACGAAATTGGCGTCCTCTAGATACGGCGAAATTTCTGCCTTTTGTGAGTCATCACACAACTTCGAACCCTTAACCGACATCCTTGGCATCATCTTCTTTCATGAAAATTACCGTTTTTGAATAGATACTTTCGAATCGAGATGACAACTATCATTCCTTTCAGCTGCCGTTATTTGAATTATATTTTTACTGCTTGCCAGGTATCCTTTCGAATGACTGCTATTCGTGCATCTTGTTTTAAAATCATTGTCACGTTCGCGGCAGTAAATGCGACCCATCCACTTTCTAGGACAGAGCTCGATGGTGAAAACTTATTGAGTCCCCAGAGATTCACCAATTAGTGTGGAGCAAGTGAGGGGTTTTCAGTACGCGAAAGAAGACATCGAAGTGATGAGTACCGTCTTGAAACCCAACAACCACAGACTATCGTGATCTCAGCTTCCGAAAATGCCTTCATTGGGACGAGCACGTTCCGTAACTCGATCAGTGAACTCACTTTCAACGTCGTTAATATCTCCGATCGCATCGGACAGAGCAATGGGTCCCTGGCCAAAATGACAGACCGTTGGACTGAATAACGCACGATAGCCAAAAACCCGCGATCGAGACTCAGATGGTGCAAGCCTGGGTTTGATTAAGGCTGCCGACGGTTAATAATTCCGAAATGGCCATTCCTGTCTCCCTTGGTTTTTGTCTGTAATCTGCTTTTACCCACACTAGTGGTCACTGTGCGGCTGCTTGGAGGACTCTAGACTGAGGTCCAAAGCACAAAGGTACGAGCACGTTTCGTAACCCTATCAGTGAACCTACGTCCTACATAGCTCTTACTACATCGTTAAACATACAGAGCGCCACCAAAGTCGGCCGCCGATGGTTTTACTAACCCCCCATCACTACTGCTGGTAATAGCTGCGCTGCTGGAAAAGCCTAAAAGGCAAAGTTAGGGGCACGACAATGACCATTTGTGGTTTGTTTCCTGTCAGCAAGCGGCTGCTGTCCCAAACTCCTTTTGCAGTTTTAACAATCTTGTCGGGTGTCAGTTTATATCGGTTTAGACCTCGTGTGTTGGGCTACCCCTAAAGTTCCCTTTGCAACCTCTCCGAATCCCCTACCCTCCCGCGTTTGCTTATGACCTTTTTGAAATTAGGAAAACGTCAGCAAGACGCCTCCCCCATTTTCTGTTTCTTGAGCTTTGCGTCGCCATCTTAATTTGCATCAACCTTTGGCTCCCTCAGCAGTACTATTTGTTTACGGGTCGGTCCCCCGGTACCGCCTGACATATGACTGTTTGGCCCGGTAACAACGTGTAGCTGGAGGCGACGAATGTCACTCTTCCCTCCCCTCCGCCGCTAACTTCCTCCTGTCCCCTTCCTCAGCAAACGTTATTGCAGGCATCATAATCGCTGCTGACACGTGCCAATTCGACTTGAAAACCACGTTGCCTGCAGGATCCGTTGCAGTTGTCCCCTTCCAACGCGTGTAAACAAGATTGGGGTCAAAGAGTAAAAATGGCAGCTTTCGTGTCATCGGCTTCCGGGGCCAGAGTTCCCCACCTCCCTCGCTCGAATTAGCTACCAGATCAGCGTTCTAGGCTGAGGCAATACAGGCTAGGTGGGGAACATTCTGTAAACCGCGTCATTCAAAAGCAAGTGGGTTGCTAGGAGGCATGCGCAGAGACAACCTTAATAGGAGGAAGGCTACCAGTGGCGATTATTTGTGAGAGGTTAATCAGTACTGCATGTTGGAAAGTAAGCCGGCCAACCTTTATAGCCATGCGTGACAGGGACGAAACAATCCTGGGACCTTTTTAGTTTGCATCAGGCAGTTGGCTTCTAAACGCGCTTATTAAATTATTTTTGCACGCCTGTCGTTTTTTAATGTAAATCTTTGTTAAGAATGGGTGTGCAATAATTTGTTGTTCTTCGGTTGATTTGCCTATGGTGGTACTCTCCTGACTGGAAATAACCGAATATAAAATATAAATGATTTAGACCATACAATCAGACTTTATTTCCTCATAAATGCAGATCATGTGCTTTGTATGGTTGTTGGAAAATGATCTTTTACTTTGCAGTCGGAAATCAGTTCAGGAGGAGTTTCGATTGCGACCCTCTCCCATTCCTGAATCATATGACATTCTTCCCAACGAAACAACTTCCGTCCGGCACCTTGGTGTTACTCTGGCCTCAAGTCTCTCATTTCTCCTTCATAATTAACCCCTTTTGATAGAGTGTGTAGACTTCCTTATTACATTTGCTGTTGACCACACCCCCTAATCTGGATATTTACAGATACCTTCGTTCCCCTTCTAATTCTTTATTAATCTCCGGTTATTTTTCGTGCTTTGTTTAAAAAAAGACGCGTCCTCCTAATTCGCTCTATTGATGTCGGTGTTTCTTATGTCCTCTTGACTGATATCACAATACGAGGACGTTTTATAGCGGTCAACAATTTTCTGATCGAATTCTGACTGATGTTATCCACCGCCTTCACCTTGAATTAATTGCACAGAAGTCTTTCCGAAGTCTTTCAAAACGCAGAAACGAAGTCTCGAACTGCACGGTTTTATGTAGACCCCTTCACTCTTTCGTCGTCTGCTAAATGTGTATTCTGGCCACATGAATAGAGGACGTATTTGGCGAACAGTCTGGAATGATACTCTCGGAATAAAATGCATTCATCTCTTTATCTTTACCCTAAAACTTAGCCCTTATCAATTAGAGTGTGAGGCAAAGTCCTCAGAGACGGCCGTTTGTGAACTCCAAAAATCATACTACGAAACAGGTTTTATGAAAGTACGAAGGTATGAAGACGATGGTATGATAGGGAGGACGCAAGAAGAGCGTTTGGTGGAGAAGGGCAGATACTGGCAAATCTTACCTTTGGTCAAAACCCTTTGAGAAATTTACATTAAATGAAGGCTACTGAGTGTTTTGGCTGACTGAATCTGTCGAAGTAAAAGCTATTTTGGAGGGGAAGTTGATCGACCGCGATCTCGAACTTAGAGGGCAGCCGCCGGCTCAAGATTTAGAACAGGAGCTTGGAAAAACATACCCCGGCTGGAGGAATTTGACCGCCTACTCTTAGGAATGATCTACTAAAATTAGTTTATAGTTTGTGAGCAGTTTTGTAGTACAGAAAAGGTCTGTGTACTTATTGGAGTCCTTGGACAAACTTGTGTGGTCTTTTGGAACCGAATTTTCTTCAGATTACAGACAACCCAAGCATTACTTCCGGATCGAACAGCGAAGAGAACTAGGGCATATATTTTACATAGGTTCAAATCACACCCATCGCTTTTTCATTAAAGTACAGGCTATGGACGAAGTGTAGACATTTAGTCCAGATGTCTGAGAGAAGTTGACAAAGCATGGAAGAGAGCCTTGGGAGCTGGACAGATTCTTAATCGTCGGGGATTTGGTTTATTTTATTCATGTAAAGTCAGTACTGATTAAAGAAAATTTTGGGGTCTAGGGCGAGTACTTCGCAGTTTCGAGAAAAAGTGCACTTCCTTGATCGAAGTTTACGGTATTTAGAGAGACTTTGTAGAAGGTCAGAAGGGAGAGGACCCGTTGTTCTTCCTTTTCTGACCATAACCGGAGATCCCCAATGATTATTGCAAATGAGTTTTGCTGGTTGATAGCACTTGCCCCGGTTCTTTCTCCAGGTTCCTCGTAACGTCGTACAAATTAGCGGAAAACTGGGATCTTGATCCAGCCACGCGGTCATCCTGTTAAGTGGGATTAACCTTGGTATTTGCCTGCATTTTGACGCAGAGCATAAGATTCCGACTTTTAATTCATTGCCTGCCAGATGCACTTTGATTTAAAAACCCTTTCTCCGAGTGATCAATCAACAGATTTAAGTTATGAGCTAGCTAGCCAAACTTCGAAAGCTTCATTGGCTATTAAAAATTGCATTCCGATCATAACTGAAATTCTCACGGTCAATTCGATTAGTTTGAGATGGCACAGTCAAAATCTGCGGAAAGTATTTAAGAGTTTTTTGACGAAAATTTGGAGACCGATAAGAATTCTGGTGAATATGAACTGAACTCTTGTTCGAAGGTTCTCATTCGGCAGAAGTATGCTGGACTAATTAAACGACTTGAGCACCCTTACGGATCTATGATGAAGAACCATTTACGATGAAAAATTAAGTATGTGCTCGGGGTAAGAAAATACTAACTGTTGTTTAACAAATCCATCAGCATTTGAACACTGCTGTTTTGCGGGCAGACATGTACAGTTCAGCTAACAGTGCTTCAAATATTTTTTACAACCCGACTGCCTTCCGTGCCGAATTTCTTTAAAATGAGTTTTCTTCTTACTAAGGAATTACGTGTGGGCATGCAGAGCAACGAACCAATGTAGACATTTCAGTAGCGCCAACTCCTCGGGGCGGTACCGGTCAGCGGATATTATTCTGCCCGTGAAGGGCCGACCAAAAACTCAGCCAAACAGCCCTTACTTTAAAGGATATTGTAGACAGTTCTCCATAGCTTTTCCTTACCTCACACATATACCTAACCCCCTACCCGCAGTCGCGTTTGCTGTCCAATCACACTATGTTAGCACTGGCAAGCCCGCATACTCCGTCAGCAGATGATGACTAGCATTTTTACTTCGTCTGGAAGGGAAATTTGCTAACCGGGAAATAAAGCTCTCACACAATCGAGTCTCCTTCTTCTCCGCTATTTCTTAAAACTCTCATTTTAGCCTGTGTTAACAGTCGGGCAGGTAAGATCGCAGTTCGTAGCCAGACAGTGTGAGTCGATACTGTTGACGTACTTACTTGTAATCAGCAAGTGTGTTTCCCTTATCGAGGAAACTGGTTATGAGTAGGTGTGTTTCTACTGAGTTAGGCAGGTCGCCTGTTCCGGTCAGGTTGTTGAGCTTAGTGAGGGTTAGGGTTAGGCTTAGGATTAAGTTTTAGGTTAGGGTTTGCGTTTTGGGATTCGAGTTTTAGGGTTGGGTTTTAGGTTAAGGTTAGGGTTTAGGGTTAAGTTCAGAGTTAGGTTTAATGGTTAATGTTAGGGTTGGGCTTTGGGATTAGGGTTATGATTGTTGGGTTAGGCTTATGCTTCAGGGTTAAGTTTGATGTTAGTTTTTAGGGTTAGTGTGAAGTTGAGGTTTTAGGGTTGAGGTTAGGGTTTAGGGTTAAGGTTAGGGCTGGGGTTTAAGGTTAGGTTTAGGATTTTTGTGCTAGCGTTAGGGCTTTAGGGTTAAGTTTAGGGTTAGGTTTTAGGGTTTACGTTAGTGGTGGCGTTAAGAGTTAAGGTTAGGGCTTAAGGGTTAAGGTTAGGATTAGGTTTCTGTGTTTCGATTATGTCTTAGAGCGAGGGTTTTAGCTTTAGGTTTTACGGTTAATGCTAGGGTTAGTTTTTAGGGTTAATGTTTTGGTTAAGGCTTTACGATTAGATTAAGTTTTTAGTGTTAGCTTAGCTTCCCCATGCCAGGCTACGAACTGCGATCTGACCCCCGGGCATTCGGTTAACAAATATGTGTCGACAGACGAAAGTGCAGCTGCTTTTATTCCCCCCCCCCGCACCACCAAGCATTATAATCCACCTTTAGCCGCCTTCGGACGCCGGGTGGCTCCACGGTCAGTGTCATCACTATAACTGGCACTTCTTCGTGCGTTCCATTGTCGGCCAAAGGTCCACGCAGATAACTTGACTAAATTTGCCTAAAATACTAATTAACTTTTCAGCCCTACTTACCTCAACTCGTATTGGGGGAGATCACTACTCAAATAGGCGAATTTATGGCCTGGTATGTATAAAAAGTAGGCCAGTCTTGGTTGTTAAACATTTGTCACTAACAGGCTGACCCAATAAATCAATAACCTTTTGAGCGGAGTGTGGGGCGTATCCTTGTATGTTATTAGTGAATTTGCGAGTAGGAAAGGACTAAGATGTGATCATGTAGTCGCGCCCGACGGACACAATAATGTTGGGGCGTTAGGGTTAGGGCAAATATTTCTCATCCGCTCAAAGTACAACCAAGCATCTTCAATAGCTTTTCTTTTGCACACAATTACTTGACCTCGTCGCCTGTGCGCTCCGCGGCCCCATTTGTAAAAAAATCTATTACCACCGGTTCCATATTACAGGCGGATGGGATTTGCTTACCTCAGGTGCGGCTACCTGACCACAGGAAAGGTTTGAAATCCCCTGACGAAAATATCGAAACGACGGATACTAGCCTACACGGACCCAAAGACGCACAAATGGAAACGTTCAGACCAACATCTGAGAAAAGTTCGTCACCCTGTTTATCAGTTTTTTGGGGATCTTCGGCTGGGTTCGGCGGGTTCTGGCGGTTTTTCAGTAAGTGGAACTTCCCGGGGTACTGTGCGTTTTTCCTGCTTTCCGTCAATGAATTTCAAATGACGTTCTCCAAGAAAAGCAAAATTCCTGACCGTCGAACGCAGCTGTAAAGTCTGCCTGCTGGAAATAACAGTGGCTCCTTGTCAGGTCGAGATATTGGGCGTTCGTAGCTGGCTTCCTCACAAAAGGTAGAACATTACAGTGATGGGGGAGGTTTGGGGGTTCATTGCTGTCGTCGTCCGTTCTCCACGACGCAACGTCAGGACAATCTGAAGGGCAATTTGGGCCTTATTCAGATAGCCCCTGAGATGACGTTGTATTATCAAGTTGACTCCTCGTTAGCTTCGATAAACAAGGCACAACCCTACACGGATTTGGCGTCCACTGGCCCATCTTGATTGCGAGACGCAATACGAGCCTTCCAATTTGTTTCAGTGTATCTATCCTCGCCAAAAAGTGTTAAACATTATTCCACGTCAGCTAGCCGACTCATTAACCAATCTGTCTGGGGTAAAAACCTAACCCGACCTGGGCTTGAGGCTCGACTGATTGATAGTTGCGAATACGCCATTACTAGTCTGCCTTGGCTTTGCTGGTTATACTTTCCCTTATCAGCTACTGGTTGCTGTACTACAGCCTACGGGAGCCTCAGGTCCATATTAAACGAAATGATAGGCAGGTTAACGCTACTGGCATATGGCTGGCTTCCTGCCTACATCAGCTTATCTTTCGTTTCAACCGCTCTGCAACAGTACCCTTCGTCGGGCAGTGTTATCTGTCAGATATTAACTGACTACATACGCGTTCTAGCAAATATGGACTAGCGGAACAAAAGTAGATCCATGTTAGACTGATTTTCAGACGGCCATGTCATAACAGAGAAGTAACAATATAGATTCTGATTTATCTTAACCTGCTATCAGATCAAAGAACTTCGAAATAGGTCAAAATTGGCATGGTATAGTGGGCAGCTTCAGGGAAGACGGAATATGACATACCAGTTTTCCACCCCCTGATTTCCGATTTTTGACAGAGCTCTTTAGAAGAGCGCGCCAAAGGATTCATTCTTCAGTACTGAAAATGCTCGGCTCTACCGCACTTATAGTAATGAACTCCGTTTTCTAGAAATATAACCTATGGGTGATATCAAAATAAATATCTTGGAACAGAAAGTAAGGAGATGTGGGTGGTGGGTGGTAGCTGGAGGTATTACAATGACGCCCTTTTGTCTCAATAGTACGCAAAGTTATCTGACTTCACAGTCTCCTGTCGATAGACCTGGGAAGCGGTAGCAGCCTGTCGGAGAAAATCTGGAGCGACAGGCTGTAATTCCACGCTGGAGTAGCCGGGACATTGTTGTTGTTGTGGAGGGCCACCCTCTGTCCTGATATCGGTGTAGCTAGGATCAGCGCCCGACGCGTAAGCAAACTGGTTACCGTCAGTGCAGGAGAACCCTCCGGCCATTGGTTCCCTCCCTCCGGTGGGGCAGCAGTTGTAGACAGCGGCAAGGTCATGCGTTTGACCGAAGTTGTACTGTGTATGTGAAGATGAGGAGGAGGAAGAATGGGATTGGTGAGTCAACTGTTGGGAGGAGGTATGCCTCAGAGCACTGGGAGGGAAACTTCCAGGGGTGAGGGGCGGTTCGTCCGACTGGTCGGCAGGGGAGCATCGATTGCCTGTGCTGCTTGCTGAAGTGCTGCCACTCTCCAATTCCTCAAAGTTGCCCTGCAGTGAGGGCGAGGTGGTTGATTGGCTCTCATTTTGCGGAAGCGTGGAGGCGCATGAGAGCTGTGCGGAAGGCGTGTGAGAGGACCAGGCGGGGGCGAAAAATTGTTGTTGTTGATGGACAAAGGACTGGTTTTGTGACCCGCGCTCTGACATGCGGGGTACCTGACCGTAGGTGGTCTTTGGAGGTTTGTTATGCAGATCGTCTGCGGATTTATCCAGCTTCTGGGAGCTCCCCCACGACGTGGTGCTGTCAGCAATACAGGGGTCAGCACGGTCTTGAGAGGCTGGGTATGCGAATGTGTTAGCTCCTGCTACGCACTGGGCATATTCGTTTACCGGATGCGTTTGTGCATAGGCAAATTCAGCGCCATGAGTCGGAGTCAGGGCGGGGTTGGCAGTAGGGGCAGTTGGTTGTCGGGGCTCCCTGCAGCGGGCTCTGGGGTCCCCTGCACCGGCTATCGCGGAGAGAGAGGCTAGACGAGAGCGGGCCTCGAAGTCTCGACGATATATGCAGGCATGCAGGTGGCCCAGCAGTTTACGTCTCAACAGCTCATCCACCTCGCCGATCACCGGTACGGCAGCGAGGAAGCGGGTCACTTCAGCGAAGCACTCCTGAAAGCCTAGGAGCCGGTTCTCCAGTAGTCCTGTCTCTGCGTTCAGCACGTTTCCTACATGGGAGAATAACAAAGCGATTAATTTGTCCTGTCAGGTAGCCTTGTCGTTTTTTTGACACAACAACTTCAGCAAAGTCCCGGTCATTTGCAAATGACGTCATAGTTGGGGAGGAATGAAATTTACACGTGAAACTGCACCGTAAGCACGTAGTTTGGTTTCAGCAGAAGATAAACTCAGCGTTCTCCTGATTTTATTTGACAAATAAAGCTGTAGTATCGGATTTTCTAGGTCTGATGGCAAGGAGAAGTTAGGTATGCGCGGATGAGCGTGTAGGATATGGGGCTATGGCGACCTTGCCGGATTCGGTTTACTGTAGCACGTTTCCAAATTAGTGGATCTTCCTACGTGATAACTGTTAATTAGCAGTTCTGACTCTCCTAATGGTAAAAGCCAATTTCATGTCTTCCAACGCAAATTGCATGCCAAAAATTTGTAACTTAAGCGATGTGTTCTGCCAGTGATCTGGGGCCCAGAAAAACGAAATTTGCTCCTCTGGCTAGGTTAAAAATTGTCACTGAAAACTACAATTATCGACCTTACAGAAACCAAGATCAAGTTCACATTAGGCAACACATGCTCAAAAAAGCAGCCTCGTTCAGTTGCATGCCAAAGTATGCCAGATGCCTGTGCGAAGAAGATAATTACTTTTGATTAGAAGGTAATGAATGCGCGTTGAAATGATATATTTAACCTAAACTTCAGGGAGAAAACGGTAGTGAAACAAACATCTGCGCCCTCACCACTCACCATCTCGATGAATTCGATGGAGAAACTCAACAGTCATCTGTAGAATTTCGGCCTTCTCCAGCTTCGACGACGGCTGCAAAGATAAAAGAACTATAGCCAGACCTATAATGACAAAAATTTTATGTACATCTCATTATGCAGTTGAGATTTCACATCTCCTCTGATAGATCGTGTCATCGCTCAATGTAGTTAGGCCGTAGACCCGGTTGTTTTACTGTAGTTTCTGCGTACGCACCAAATCGCCTTTCTACTACCTCATTGACAGTTGCGTATATACAACTCGCAGTCATGTATTGCCAGGAAGAAAGACGCGTGGTAACAGCCAGTACTCAAACATTGAAGACGGAAACAGCAAAAATCTATGTTTTGCCCCAAGGGTTGACTTATATCACGCTCATTAGCCACATTTGGCTGTCTTAGATAGGGACACTCCCCTGTCATGTTTTCTAGTTCGATCATTCTCAGTGGCTGCTGCGCACGGAGTTCTTTGTGCTGACTAATATAGCTTCGCTCCTGTCAAGATCAGCTGAACCCTTTGTGTCAGCTGCAGCTTTTGCTGGGTCATAATTGATGTTGACGCGCGCAGTCGCACATATGGAAACACACAAGTAGTCTGGATGGGAAAGTAACTGCGCCAGGCAGATGGCGAAGACTCCGCGGCTTGGACAGCTGCTCGACCCAGCCAACCACTAACTGGGGTGATTTGAGTGCTTCCCCTCCCCTCCCTCCCCCGGCATCTCTGTGTGACAAACTCTGCTCAGTCGTTGGCCAATCACAAGTCGTGCAGCCGTCTGGACGAATCCCTTTGCCCGCTCGCCGGAAATACAAACAGCGAGTGGAAGGAAGCAAGGTGCCGGCTAATTCCTGCCAAAGCGAGTTTAGGGGAGACCGTAGACCTCGGGGGCAGTCACGATATGGCCTCCTCCACAATTGCTATTTCTGACGAAAACTAAAATAAATATTTAAAAACTAAATTCTGTAAGCAAAAATATTGTGCATGCATTCTCACAAGAACTCACGTATATGCTGGATAGTTTATTGGAAGCTTTACTAACGGTTTTGCGCGTAACTGTCTTTCAGAGTCGCCAGTCCTTGGGTCACTTGTCAGCTGGAATGTGCGGCCTTCTTACAGGACCGAATAATGTTTGCTTTTAGAACATCTCAGGTCAGAATTACTTAGATTCCCACTGTCGCTTCGACTGTCTGGACACAAGTCCGAATTAGTCCTCTATTACTATGCGTAACTTTGATACGAAGAGTTTGCTCTGCTGGTACACAACTGAGCATAGGAACTCAGACGGGACCCCTGAATTCACTGTTTACTTCCCTTTAGTCATACTCGTAGAAAGCTCTCGTATCAAGTTAACTGGAATTTAAGCATCAGCGACAGAAAGTGATTTTTCTGAAGTGATTTTCCTGAACGTAGTTTGTTTTAGAGTACCAGAAATAATAAATTGATCAGTTTTCTTGGAACAAGCGATGGGGTTCAAGTACACCAGCTCGAAATAGAGGCCAGAATTGATGAAGTGCATTTGTTGCATTTTCTTGTTTCCTTGAAAAATGTCCAAGCTCACTGACTGACAAAGCAGTGTGCCGGTTAAATGCATTCCTTCGCACTCAGACCCGCACCTCATCTGTGCCGGTCCAACCATCTTTGATCTCTGTGACTAATTTTTTACCGTTCAACCACAACAAAGACTCAAGTCCGCTGAAATTTTGGAACAGACTCGGATGCGTCTTAGAGAGCCCCGTCGAAATTCCTCCTAACATAGAATAAAACCGGTGCCGCTATCAGGACGATCACAGCGATCCTCGAAAAATTCCTCCTGTCTGCCGCATTGGCTGCAGGGAGGGGGGGGGAG